>JAAEAF010003043.1:0-55029 GCA_011037195.1 Triatoma infestans
TACTCCCTAATTATTACTAAAAAATGCTAACAAGAAGTTAGATGTTCGCGCGGCCAGTGGCGTTTCAGTCTCCTGGAAGGGTTGTGTGGAATAGAAAGAGAAGAGAGTTGTTGGACTAAAGGGTTAGAATGGTTGGATGTGAGGTCATGGAATTTCTTGTAACGTGATTTTATGAACTGATGAACAAAAGGGATTTTGAGGTCACTGTGAAGAGTTAGGTTGGTAACATAGAACGGGGCATTGGTAATTCTTCTGAGGGTTTTGGATTGAAAAGCTTGAATGCGATAGCAGTTGGAATGCTTGGTCGAACCCCAGACCTCGCATCCGTATGTCCAGTGGGGTTTTATATAGTGTTGTAGATAAGACTTTTGTTTTGAAGAGAAAGTTTAGAGCGTCGGTCAAGTAGCCTCGAGAGAAGTTTGTAACGTCTGTTTAGTTCAAGTCTTTTTAATCGTGTATGCGGATTCCAAGTAAGTCTTTAAATCTGAAATGAGAATTAAAGCTGAAATGAGATCGAATCCAGGGGATTTTTTGAGGGAAAGTGTGGAGATAGAATACTTAACTTCAGAGGGACAGAAGGCTTTAGGAGGAAGGGATAACTGGAAGGGAATGTCAAGATCCTCAATTACCTGGGCAGTGTGTTCAGGATCCTGAGTATCAGAGTGTGGTACAAAGATTGAGGAAAGATATTGGGCAAGGAGGTTTGCTTTTTCCTCTTCAGTTCTGGCCCAAGTGCCATCGTCACGAAGAAGAGGGTATGAGAGGGTTCTCCAGGAGAGTATTTTCTTTGTCGCAGCCCAGAGAGAGAAGTCTTTGGTGGAAAGAGATTCGGTGTATTTTTGTTGTCTTTCGTTGCGTAAGTTTGTTAATTCGGTTTTAAGTAGTCTGGAAAATCTGTTTTATTCGTACTTGTGTGAAGGGTATCGGGTTCGTTGCCAAATGGCTCTGGCACGTCTTTTTTTAGTAATAAGTATTCGTATATTAAGTGGGAGACAGTAATTGTCGGTGTACTGTGAGGTTGGTTTTGGCGGTCCAGTAGAATTCCAGATTGACTGTTGTATTGTTTCAGTGAAGTTATTAACAGCTTCGTCGAGTTCTTTGGGAGTTTTGAGAGTTACGTTAAGTGAGATGTTTTCGTCTAGAAGTCGTTGAAATTCGCTTCAGTCAATAGGTCCATTGATGAGGGTTTCTGTAGGAGGTTTAGGGTTAGGTTTGGTGTCTAGTATTAGGAGTACTGGGGAGTGGTCCGAGGAGGGATCATAGAGATTGTAGATTTGATGATCTACAGTATTACTTATTCTAGAGGATATGAAGAAATCTAGTAGATCGGGTAGGCGGGATAGGGATGTGGGCCAGTAGGTAGGACCAGGAGGGGATATTGTAATATAATGAGCATTAGCAAGAACTGAAGAGAGGGTAATACCACGTGGATTGTGGGTACGACAACCCCACTGAGGGTGCTTGGCATTGAAATCGCCACCTGCGATAAATCTGGGTCCGAGGGATTGAAGGAAAGAAGTGAACTCAGCGGATGAAATAGGTTGAGCTGGTGGACAATACACTGCAGATATATTGAGTTGAAAATGTGCGGTTTGGAGGGAAATGGCTGTAGATTGTATGGAGGATGAGGAAACACTTGGTAAGGAATGATGAGATATGTTGCTGCGGATAAGGATGGCTGAACCTCCATGGGCTGCATGGGATGATCACTTCTGTAATAAGAAAACTGATTGAAATAATGACACATAAAGGCACACATAGAAGATACTTAGTTTTCCTAAGAAGGAAAATAAAACAGCAAATAAATATGACTAATTTTTGTAAAAGTTAAGATTAAAACATCCGTTATTAAATTAAAGTAAATTGTTTTACAAATATGGATGAGAAGAATAAATAATCAATAAAAAATAGTTAAGAAAAGTGATTGGCGAGTGAAGAATATTGAAAGTGTTTCTTTGAATTTATATATGTGCGGACGTCTCCGGGTGGTATGTGATTCAGGATACTGTATAGAATATTAAATATTATTATCACTGATTTGCTATGTAAACCATGTATGCTTTTAAGGATTATCTTAATTAATACAAAGATCAATCAAACTAATTAATTTCATTTAAAATTTCAAAGGATTTTGATCATTCGGTTATATTTGTTAATTGTTCTAAATTAGTGCAACAGTTTAAATGGTAAAAAAAAAAAAAAAAAAAAAAAAATTTAACATTCTATTATCAAAGTCGTTCTGTGCATAAAAATGTCAAAAATGGAAGGAAATATTTTTCAAAAATAAAAGTTTAAAATATATATATATATATATTTAGATCCAATTATTAAAAGTCTATTTAAATAGAATTAACTTAACCATCGATCTGTCCTGAACTGGCATCATGATTGACGATACCTTGAATGAATTATATGATTTTTAACAAAGAATATTCTCGTGAGGCAATCTGTAAATTATTGTCTGGTAATTTATTGGTTTCGTGCATTTGCTGACAGATATATGGATATAGAAATATTTTTGGACACATTACTTTCAATTAGAATTGTAAGACGGAAGTATTGAGCTGTGTCAAATTTTCGAATTGAATTTTTACCACAAAAAAACGTTGTGAGGTCCTCTGAGTCCCAAAAGTTTTTATTTTGCCATGTATTGTATATGAATATGAATAGCAAAGCTCAACGGAAGTTCTAAATTAATATTCTGTTTTGGTAACAATATAGGAACCGACAGGAAGTTATCTGTCAAAATTCCCCCTCGAAACGAAAGTATTCTACTTTCATAGATTTTTTCCAAACTTTTTGCGATTTTTCCTGAATCTTTTTTTACGCCAATTACACAAATACTTTTTACTGTAGAACATTACTGGGGATTTAGCACTTTTATTTGAAACAGATTTGGGGGAGGGGGGAAATGCAATTTAGAAAGATTCTCTGATCAAGGAGGGGTGAGTTCAGACTTTCTTTTAAAGTGCCACTGAAGGATATTGTACAGTTTTTCCAATAATATCTATTATATTCATGATAACTGAATTGAAACTAAATTTTGACTTTGAAGAATGAATTTTCTGGAGAGTTTGTTTTAAATGTCCACATTTTCTCGATAACAACAATACCCGGGTTTCTTTTCAACTTGGTATACTAACTAGTCTTATCCTTTTTTTCCAAGAAAAGTTAATTTTTGGTGGATGGTAGGGAATAGCAAAGTGGTTAACGTACTGGACTCCTACGTGGAGGGCCCGGGTTCAAGAACAGCTGTGCTACCCTTAGATTTTTTTCTTCTTAGTAGTCTCTACAGCTCACTGTAGAGGTGTTGGACAGTGTTATCTGTAAGGAGAGAAAACTGTCCGGAGGCTGGCAATGCACTGAGAAGGGTCCGGGCGCCAATGACCATATATATTGACAAACCTTAAATTAAAAAATACAAAATTGGTTATGATAAAGTTGAAGTCAGTAAGTTACCGTCTATAAAAAAAAAAATATATATATATATATAGGGCAACATTTTAATATATAAATCTTTACAAAAAGAATAGAACTTTATCGTCTGGCTATTAACAAAATAAAATTAAAGACAATTTTTGTTCAAGCTTGATGTCCATTAATGTAAAGTGTTTATGCCATCAAGCTGAACGATAATGTATATTAATCTTTAGCTGAAATACTTCTGGCATGCAACAATAATAGTGGTTGAAAATAAAGGGAACTATTATAAAAGAGCAATGGAGGAGGTGTATCAAAAACCCCTTCTTAAGCATTCTATTTGATTACAAAAAAAAAAAAAAGCGGAAGCTACTGAAACTACGAAAATAGGAATGGTAAAGGAAGGCAAGGCTCACCATGCCATCCAAAAAAGGGGAGAGGAAGAGAATTGAACGTAGATAAGTAATAAATAACACAATATAAAATATATCTTGTAGAACTGACAAGAGAGTTTTCTTCTCTCAAATGTCATATGCTCAAAATACGATGCGTATTATTATATCAATATTATATCTCGATATTATAACAATATTATATCTCGATATTGATCAACATCTAACACAATGATAAGCAACCAGAATACGTTTTAACGAACATTATAAAATAGAAAATCCCGATTAGGATTATTTGAAAGCAGCGAGATTTAATTATTGCATTATTGGAAATGCCCCCCTACTATTGTGGATGTTACACATTACATTTTTGGCACCCCTTGTGGGGGAATCTAAGATGAAATAAAATATAATATTATTCTTTTCAACTGGTTTATACATTACAATATTTATCACACCAAGAAAAGTTAACCTACTGAAAAATTTACCAGTACAGCTTTCCGGCATGACAGGCGTAACAGGTAATTTTGGAGGGCAAACGTGAAAGACTACACGATCGGTGTTATGGAGAAGATGTTTTATTAGTCTATTGCCTATTAGTACCTTGCACACCTAAACGTATTCTATGGTCATCAATTTCCTCAAAATGAAGTAAATGACGAGGTGTCTCTTTTTCAAAAAAAAAAAAACATTGACTTTATTTCGTCCGTATTTGATGTTGGAAAACTTTTAGTTAATTATTTTTAAAAAACACACGATTAGATATTATAATATTATTAGCCGTATCTATCTCTAAACCATTCATTTAATACTTTAAATATAATTTATATATATATATATAAAGAGATATAGATATAAATATGTAAACATTGTATAATCTAGAAGTTGTATATAAATTTGTAACAATTATTCTTTTTAAACAAATGTTTAATGAGATAGATTTTTTTTTTGTCGTGTGGACCATCTTTTTATGTATGTATAAATATATACTGTGTGTGTGTGTGTGTGTGTGTGTGTGTGTGTGAGCCAAAGCGACTGTGACACATATAAATAATGGCGGACACTCGTTTAAGCGGAGGACAACAACCATCTAGCTGTCTTTCTTTAGAGAGATAGCGGTCAGATATATATATATATATATAAAGGTAGTAGAGAAAAAGGTATGCATCTTGAAGATCCCCTATGTATGTTTATGCTGTGAGAAGATCAGTGGAGCCATCACCCTATTCCATCCAGTTGAACTGAACTCAATACAAAACTAAACTATGTATCTATCTATCTAAAATATCTGTTACTTACTAAAATTAACTACTCAGCTAGCGCAAACAATTTAACAGCTAAACTTCAAATGACATAAATTATCTTTTCAGCAATTACACTACAAATTTGATAGATTTAGCTATGGTTACTTACCAACATGGTAAGTTTCATTCTGAGATCCCGGGTATGACTATGGGCTTCTAAGTGTTTGAATACACATTTCGGTGTAAAATATTAATATCAATAAAAATAGCATGAAAAGACTGAACTCACTCCTATGTCTTATGTTAAAAAGATTTACTAGCAAATCTGTTGAAAAATATCGCACGCCACTCATAACAACTGGCAAAGCGCCATTGAATTAGGCGATGTTTTCTAGCATTTATTAAGTGCTTTGTAATACTGTATCTACTACAATATAAATCAGATTATACATATGTAAGAAATACTTTACTATACTTTACGGGCCTTGGGGAGTTCAAGTCAAAGCTCCATGAGCTGGGATTGAAAGATTCTCCGAATTGTAAGTACGGTGAGCGAGACACGGTGCATCACGTTGTCCTTACCTCGACGAGACTAGAATCCAAAAGCAATACAAGCTGAGAAGAAGGGGAGATACCTGGCCAGGATATTGTCAAGAACTGACAAAAAATGTCCAAAATTGTAAAGACTTTGTTGAGTTTGCTCGAAACGAAGGACTAAACGGATACTAAGTAGAGGTCCGCCTTTACTGCCCCGTCCGTGGCAGGGACGGGAACTTGCCTACCATGTAGGCAGGGCCAGGTGAGAATAGGTAACGGTTTTGGCTCTATGCGCTAGGTACGGTGGCCAGGAATGCGTGAATAATAATAACAATGCAAGCAAGAGGTAGATTGTTGTAGGGGATTATTGCACTGCGACCTGAAAGATCTACTGCCCCTCGGAGACTTCTCCAATGCATAGCCGGCCTCCAAGCAGTGTCCTCTAAATGGGACAGCACTGCCCATCACCGGACAGTGAGTTGTAGAGCCTCCTATGAATAAAAAAATCTAAGGGCAGCATGCTGGATTCGAAGCCGGGACTTCCGCGTTGCTAGTCCAGCGCGCTACCACTGAGCTAATTCCTTCCTTCTCCCTTGGCTTTAGCCAGTTAACTGGGGACGGAGACCCTAGTTTGTGAACAGTGTTTGTACTTGTCTGTTAAGTGTAGAGTGAATGTAGTTTAAGTGTATTGTGTACTGTTCTTACGTAGTGCATGTACTAGTCCACTAGCTGTGGAAACCCGTGGGGTCGCTACTCCCCAAGTAACTGCATGCAACAGATACCCCTTGCGGGCTAAGAAATTGGTAGTACCTATTTATTTAACAATATAATCAAGTTCCAATGTAAAGGTAAACATCTGAATTTTTACTTAAGGCAATTATGAAAATGTCGGAGCAAATTAGGAATTTGCACAGAGACAGTTTGAATTATGGCTAAACAATCGTTTAGCAATTATTAAAATGTGTTTTAATGCCGCTTTTTCGCATTGCAATGATAGCTTTTTGTGTAATAATACTAATGAAATAATACCACAGTGTAATTACCACTGTTCAGTAAAAACACATATCCGGTTTACTAATTTTCTTGAAACTCGGAATTTTGGCAATCTATTTATTTCAAATTAATATTATTTAGATGGTAGAATTGGGTAATAAAAATGCGAGGAGAAATATTTCAAATAAAAATTGTAGATCCTTGTATGTGTAGTTGATATATAAAGTTTAAAGAAAATCGTGTGGAGCCGCTTTAGAAAAATAGCAGAACATTGAAAAATACTTTTCGTAAAAACGCACTTCCGGTCATCCGATTTTTTTCAAATTCAGAATTTCAACAACATATTTAATTTTAATTAATATTATTTAGATGATAGAATTCTGTAATAAACTGAAAAAGCACTTTAGAGGACAATCTAACCTTACCTATCCCCCAAAAGTGCCCTTAAATGCAATTTCCACGAGAAATGTTTCAAATGAAAATTATAGATCCTTGAATATGTAGTTGATATACCAAGTTTAAAGAAAACCGTTATAGCCATTTTCGAGAAAATTGCAAATAAGTGAAAAAAAAAAAAACATTCAGTAAAGTGGTACTTCCGGTTGAGGAATTTTGACAGATAACGTACTGTCGGATCCCATGGTGATACCCAAACAGAATATCAAGTTTGAACTTACTGCGATTATCGATTTTGAACTATGTTGTTCATATACAAACATATATACACGCACACAGACCATTTGCTAAAAACCCACGTTTTTTGGACACGGGGGACCACTCAAAACGGATATTGCCGGTGGAAACTTGATATCGAAAATTTCACACGATTACAATACTTCCCGCCTTACTAGGAGTAAGAGAAAGTAAGAGAAAGTAAACAATGATAACAAAAAGGAAATGAATTTATAGGAAAATGTATTAATTATCCTCCGAGTCGCCATTGTCGCGAGTTTGGCAACTCCAGATTTAGAATATCTCCAATTCCAAATAGACCAAAATGAACTAATCTCAAAATTGAAACACCAAACTGAAACCAATCACATTCACTTATGTTCACTGTCGTCGGTTCATTTAATAATAAATAGCTTAGACGAACACATCTTTCATTTGGCCTAGTTCTGTATCATGTTTCCCGTCGAACTCATGTTTACCAAACTCAACTTAGCTGAGTAAAGATGGCGGATTGAAATGATATTTTTTTTTTTTATTAATTAAAAGGACTTTCCAAGAAGTTGTCAGCTGTTGCTAGTATTCTAATCAATGGCGATATTCCTGCCGGGAAGCCCGTGTTTAGGATGTTAAAATATTCAAGACTCTCCTGTTGTTAAAGTTACATTAACAACATTAAAATATTGTATGAAAACAATGTAGTTAGTGTTCCAATCTGGTTGAAGACATTTTACCCGTTTTTTTAATTTGATCAGTGATCACACTCCATTTATTTTCAATTTTTTTTGTACCTCTGGATTATCCGAAAAATTTAAGAATAGTAATGTGATTATAATCACTTGAAAAGCAGTTAGTATACTCGCCAGTTATCCGTTAATTTATATGTGAGATTACTAAAATATATTCATCAATATTCAAACTCAATGTCTTAGCATAGTTTTTTTTGGGGGGGGACATGTCTGCAAGAAAGAGACAATGAACAGCATTTCACTTTCTTATGTTACTACTGTCATCTCTAACACATACTGTGCTTGTTTTATAGTCAAAGGATAAAAGTATTGATTAATATAAATACAAAATATAAATTAAGAAAATTTGTATGATTTTTTTTCAACAATAAAAGTGCAGTCAGTGTCTTGGATTTTGACCAAAATCTTCTTGTCGAATCTTCTTATGATATCAAAGATTCTTAATACTGAACTATAATGAGAAATAAAATAATTAATAACTATTACAATTTTCGGTATTTTATAGTTGGGTTGTTCCCAAAAATGGTCTTCCTGGAGTCTGTGAAGATTAGGAGAAAATGTAAAGTAAGAAAATAAACAAACATATTGTAACGCAGCCAGTGGTGCCATCTAGGAGAGGAAGTAGAAACCTCAAGTTATCTTAGTGGCCGCTGGAAAGCGCTGGCGGCGCTCTAGTTCTTTTTAGAAGAATCGAGGAAGTTCTAGAAGATTCCCCACCGGTATAAATAGTGGGACCGCAGAGAGTTGGAAGAGTTTTCCAGTTACAAACGAAGTCACTAGTTTGTGGAAAGTGTATAAAAAGTGAACAAAGTGAACTTTTGTGGTTTAAACTGTGAAGTAATTATTATTAAGTGTTGTATTTTGTAATTTATAGTGTATAATAATAAATTTGTGTTTTCTTTATTGAAGTTTAGAGTATTTTATCTATACGAACCCACTTAAAACTAGTTGCAGTAGCTAGTTTAGTTAGAAAAACGTTACAATATAATTTTTTTCAAAAATTATTACATATAAATAAAGTATACAATATATGTTATAATGTGATGATAACCAATATCAGTCTGTATAGAAATAAATTTCCAAACTTATTCAAGATTGTTCCGAAAAAAGTATAGTAAGGAGAAAAAAATAACGATATACTGGAGAGAGATGGACCAATCGTCGATCTCGATTGGTGAATCGTGGATCTCGGTGAAGACGCAAACAGAATTATGAACAGCAATTATAGTGAAGATAAATAGGTCAGGTATATGAAAGCTATATAATAGGTCTCTGTACCTATTTGGCCATGGTATATTTTATGTTTGAAATATGCCAATCAAAAAGCAAAGCTTTAATATAAAACTGAGATTATGTAATAGAACTCATATTAAATTGTTTATGAATGGTACACCTTATTCAATAAATATAGATATAGACTTATCTACAAAATATACCTTAGGCTGAAGATTAGCTCATCATCAATTGTAATAACAACTCTTTATAATTTTGGTTTCTTTGAAATTTGATTTGGTCTCACTAAAGTGGTTTACCGCTTTTTCTGCTTTTCCAACCATCAGTAAAATGAATAAAACTACTTTAATAATATTGTGAAATCTAATTTTTACTAAATTTATATTAATTCATTAGAGTTAATCAAAATATAAACAATAATAATAATAATAAGATTAATAACAATAATAAGATTAATAATAAATGTCTGTATTTATGAATTATACATATTACAGGGATTATGGTTTATTTTGGTATACAAAGAAACTAACCAATTAAAATAAACCAAAAAAAAACATTCTTGGATTAGAGAAAAAAAATAAATATCTGATAATAAGATTAAATAAATAAATACGAATCTACTCATTAAAAATAAAAGATCTTAATTTCAAAACTATCCACTAATGAAATTGTGTACGTAGTTGCATTTTTTTACACTATTATTGTCTATAATAGTTAATAAATTGTCTGTAAAGGAGAATTGTGGAAAAATATAACTTTTAAGTAATTTTCTCTATATGGGTTGTGTATACTGGGCATTCCAAAAAAAAAAAATATGATCGAGGGTTCCAATTTTTACAAGTTACAAACGATGCATAATTCCTCTATATTTAATGAATAAGCTGTGCCATTCATGAGTTTTATTACATAATCTCAGTTTCATATTAAAGCTTTGCTTTTTGACTGGCATATTTCGAACACAAAATATACCATGGCCAAACAGGTACAGAGACCTATTATATAGCTTTCGTATACCTGACCTATTTATCTTCACTATAATTGCTGTTCATAATTCTGTTTGCGTCTTCACCGAGATCCACGATTCACCAATCGAGATCGACGATTGGTCCATCTCTCCAGTATATCTTCTTTTTTTTTTCTCCTTACTATACTTTTTTTTTCTTTATTTATTGATATTTCCACCTGTTATAAGCTTAACAATAGTAAAGTTGTTAATTGTGGGCAATTAATAGAAACGGGAGCCGAGAAGTCATTCAATAGTGATACTCCGATTTACCCAATAAGTAAATCACGAGGCCACTGATGTTTTATTCTTCATGTAGAATTTATAGGATTAGTGAGGGATGCAAGTTCACGGACAAAAGGATTGGACATGCCTAGATAAACTATTATGAAATTTATTGTAACAGAATATAAGATTTCTTGACGAACGTATGGTATATTTAGATCTGTATGGATTGTATGATTGGAGACAAAAAAAGGTGCTGGAACGATTTTGCGGAGGATTTTGGATTGGAGGATTTCGATACGATTATAAATTAAATTGTTTGGTTGAACCTCACAGATCTGCACCATAAGCCCAAATAAGTTTAAGTATGATTTTGTAGATTAGAAGTTTGTTTGTAAGTGTTTGGTTAGACCGTTTGTCAAATAATCGCATCAGCATTTTGTAACGTAGAAATAGTGCTTGTCATTTGTGGATTCCAGGTGAGGCGTCGGTCCAAGTATAGTCAGTCCTAAGTAGCAAACATTTTTTACTGGATGTAAGGCGACATTTTCATAATAAACTGGCTTACTGTACTTAAATTGGAGAAATAGGATATACCAACATAGCCCAGTAAAACAAGAAGGTTTATTCAAGTGGTACATTGTAGATTGTGGTAGGGGATTATTGCACTGCGACCTAAAAGATCTACTGTGTCCCCCAGAGCCTTCTCAGCGCACTTCCGGCCTCCAAGCAGTGTTCTCTAGCTACAGACAACATGCCCATCACCAGACAGTAAGTTATAGAGGCTCCTAGGAAGAGAAAATCTAAGGGCAGCATGCTGGAATCGAACCCGGGACCTCCGCGTTGCTAGTCCAGCGCGCCACCACTGAGCTAATCCCTTCTTTCCCCTTTGGCTTAGGCCAATTTACTAGGGATGGAGACCCTAGTTTCTGTACAGTGTTTGTCCTTGTCTGTAAAGAGGAGAGTGTATGTAGTTTAAGCGTATAGTGTACAGTTCTGATGAAGTGCATGGAGTAGAGCTGTGGTAACCCGTGGGGTTGGTACTCCCCAAGTAACTGCATGCAACAGATACCCCTTGTGGGCAAGGGGTATATTATAAAACTTCCTTATTGCAGTTTACTTTCCACGTGTGCAATGTGGAAACACGTTGACTATTCAAGTGGTAAACCCAATCAAAACAAGAAGCCTGGCGTTTACAATTTAAAGAGATAAGCAAATATTCGTAACATTTTATAGGATATTCGTCAGGTGACATTGTTTAGTAATTGAGTCCCACCAGTTTAATATTCTCCTAAGAATTAATAAGCTGAGTGAATGGTGGTCCCATTTCCATCCTGATGAAATGATGCGGAGTGCACTTTGGCAATATAAACATATAATTAATAAATCTTTATCATTTCTCCCAGAGTTACAATTATGTACGTGGACAAAAAAAAAAAAAAAGTCGATGAATTTGAATTTCAGATTCAGGAATCATATAATATGGCTTTTCTCTTTTTTTTTTTTTTTTTTTTTTAATAAAATTCAATTTTCTCAAATCAATAGTTCTGTTTATATTGTAATGTGTTGGTGTGATGCGTCTTGGTAGCTTGTGGCGTGAGCGTTTTAGTGAAAAGGGCTTGTAATGTTGAAATAAAGATAGAATTATTAAGAATAATTAAGAAGTCACCACTGTTTTATAAATAATTATATTCTGATAAAATAATAACTACAACTTATTTGATATTATAAACTTATTTAATTTATTGTGAAACTGGCACTGATACTAAGAGAGCGATTCCTGAAGTGTTCTGGCTTTGGAAGCAGAATACGACTGTCTTGTTTGAAGGCAGAAGTCTGACTATATTTTTTGAACTGAACTATTTGAAAGCTGATGGCTCTCCCTATTCTTTGGAATTGCTTTCTCTCTAGCGGGGGAATTTTCTTGTACAAAAGGTTTGCCCTAACGGGATTTTGTGCCTTTGTTTTTCTATTTAGTATGATCCCAATTTACAGTACCTGATACTAAAATACACTCTTCTTGAAGTTAAATTCACATTATAAAATATTCTAAATTATTTTTAAAAACTATTATTTTTCATTTCGTTCTTCCACTACAATATATAAGGGGATCTAAAATAATTGTTACTTTTGTTTTTAAATATTTGAAATAGAGATGGATATTTATCATATAATTAGTATATAAACTATTTATACAACAAAAAAACAAAAAAAAACTAAAATAAAAATAAAAACTGAAAAAAAGAAGTAAAAGCATGTTGTTGTAGTAAACCAGTCTCTGTTGTGTACTACAATTTTAAAAGTTAATTTGTCGTCCTTATTTGTTTTTGTACGGCTTTTGTTCGTCTTTTATCCCATTCTCTCATGTATAATTTGACTTCTTTTAATTGGGTGTATAACGAATTAAATAAATTGTTTGTTTGTGTTTAATTGTAATTTGTTTTTTATTTATTTTATTTTCATTTTTATTTTTTTTTGAAGTTGGCTTCGAGAAATATTGTATACCTCAAAGAGAGAAGAAAGAAGTTAAGAATAAAATAAAATAAAATAAATTAAAAAAAAAGAAAAATATTGGAAAAAGGTTAAATTAACTGTCGGAAAAAAGAAGGGTCTCTTAAGTTGTGTGTGTGTGTGTGTGTGTGTGTGTGTGTGTGTGTGTTGTTTGAAGAGACAACGACGTGAGGGAGGGATGGAGGAAATGTTGGCCGGTAGGAACAATGGAATTCTCTTCCGAGAGTAATGTATGTGATGTGTGCGTGTTGTATTGTGTGTGTGTATGTATTAGTTTGTGATATGTAACTTAGTATAGGTGAAACTTTGTGTGTGAGTTAGCTTGTCCCGGCGACTCCCCTCCTCCCTCTTGTGCGCATAACTTTCATATTAAACGTTCTGATGTCAATTATTGCGTTTGGAATGTTTTGATGCAAGTAAGATAGAATGAGCGGAAGAAAACTGTGGTGAACAAAGAGAGAGTGATTGAAATAGGAGAGGTTTTTAATACTTGAAGAGAATCTCTTAAAAACCTTTTTGTTATAGAAGAGAGAGAGAGAGGGGAACTTTTTTTTGTTCTTTGGAACAGAGAAAGAGCGAGAGAGAGAGAGAGAGAGTGTTTCAAGTCTTGTTTGATAATAAGGATGTATATGTGTTTTAAGAGATACTAGTGGAAGAGAACATTTTGAAACAAAGACAGACCTATAGACAGAGAAGGAAATAATAAAAACAGTAGCAGCCCACAAAGCTTACCAAACACACACTTAAACACACACACACACACACACACACATACACATACAGAACAAAGAAAGAAATAAAAGTCCTTGTGTCTCTTAATTACATATAATTGTTCTTCTTACCAGAGCCTTCACTTACCGCTTACAGACATCTACTTCTTTGCCTTTTATTCTTATAACATTCTCCCCCGCCCCCTAGGCTCGCCCGCCAATACAAGCCACTGGTGGCTAAATATCTCGGCCACCGCTCAATCACCCAATATCCCCCCCCCCCTCCCCAATCAACTATAATCCATTTATTTTTACTTTTTATTTATTTCTTTCTACCATTTTTTTTTTTTTATTTCCACACAAATCGTACCTATTTGTTCCTTTACTTTGAAGAAAACGAAAAGTGTTTTCTAAAACATTATTTATCAAAGAAAATTTACACATGTTTCATGTACAACATGAATTTTTAATTAAACAATGTGAGATAATCATTATTAGTATGTACGAGAGAATTTTCTCTCTACATACTGATCTCGTATATGTAGAGAGAATTTTCTTTGTTTTTATATCTCCAACTGGAATTTCCACCATCAATAATAGCCTGTATAATAAATAATTTATGTGTTATCATCACTCTGTTTTCTGTACCACATTGAAACTATTGTGCCCAATCTGCAGACCGCGAGCTGCATACGAACCCTTCGTATGCGGCCCAACAACCAATTTTAAATTAATATAAATTAATAATTATACAAATGTTTTTTTTTTTTTTGAAATGCAGTTAGGGAAACAGTATATCCCTCTATTTATGGTCAGTGTCGTCGTTTCGCTGGTACCAGGTTTCGTGTTTTTTCGGAGGGCATCACTCTCGCGGGGCTGCCTGGAAAGGTTGAAGCTGAAAATTTTTATTTTCTATTTATTTTTTTTATATTTTGCTTAAGACCGTGGTCTATACAAAAGAAGTTTGTTACATTGTTAAAAATTAAATCTGAAATTAAACAAAGATACAAAGAAAAATATAATAAAATACAGATTAACAAAAAATAAAGTACTTATTGACATAAATTCAATATGGAAGAAATTATTATGGGCCTAGTAATTTACAACTGCGAAGAGAATCATGACAAAATATAAAATATTCTACGTTCTAAATATTAAAGTAAATTTGCCCCACCCCCCTTGCTTTTATTAATAATAATAATAATCAATTAAGTATAATATATGGACACACTTGGGTGTCCAGTCACTTGTTTAACATAGGAAAGACGCGGAGTCCCATTTGTCAGAACTGTGATGACGGAGTTAGGGAAACGGTGTATCATACTTATGTCAGTGTCCCCGTTTCGCTGGAACTAGGTTTCGTATATTTGGGAGGACACCACTCTCGCAGGATTGTCTGGGCGAGTTGGAGTATAGTGATATCTTGAGATATTGTAGATTAACCGGCAAGTTACCGGGGGAGACTAATTAAGGGGATACGGGGGGTACCGGGGGGATAAGAGCCATATAGGCTTAGGTCCCGCGCCTTTGGGCACCCGTTTCCGATAATAATAAATAATACTTAATATATAAATAATAAAATTATCAATTGATAAGTTACACAGCTATTACAATCAAAGGTACAATTCATAGATACTAAACTATTTTTGAAAAAGGGATCGAAGGATCCGATGTGCCCAAGTGTACCTATGTCTTCATATGGCTTAGCCATCAGCGAACTCAAATGTGTCTAAAGACAAACACTAAAGCCTAATTTTTTAATATAATGCAGTTTAAATTTGAAAGTGTCTTTTGTCTCCAAGGGATGAGTGCAAAATAACTTGGCTCACCGTTGATTTTATTTATAATTTCAACAATAGGAAATACGCTTTACCAATTTAAAGTTATCTAGATTTTGCCTACCAATTTTCTTATAGAACATAATATAGTGGAGTATCAATCTATATATATATATTTTTTTTTTAATATAAAGCGCGACAAAATATATAAGGTCATTGGCGCCCGGAGCCTTCTCAGTGCACTGTCGGCTTCCGAATAGTGTTCTCTCGTTACAGACAATACTGTCCATCACCGGACAGTGAGCTGTAGAGGAGGCGCTCCTAGGAAGAAAAAAATCTAAGGGTAGCACAGCTGGACTTGAACCTGGGTCCTCCGCGTGGAAGTCCAGTACACTAACCACTTAGCTATTTCCTTCCCTAATCTAATATTTAATTTGAAGACTAGACCTTTATAAATCCTATCTTGCCAGAGATTAATAATCCCTTACCTCATTAATCCTGCCTAATTATTCATTCTTCAATTTTTTTTGGCAGTTATTTTTAGCAAATTTGTTTTACAAGGATGAAGTAAACTTCCAAAATTACAACCAAAATATCTGTTTAGCAGCATGAGAACTCATTCAGATTTTTAAATACTTCCATCGAACCCATATATTATTATATATAGTTTCTCAAATACAAACAATGTCAGCTATCTAACTATTTTATACTGCTCAATTTTACTTTAATAGTAAAATATTTAAAATATTAATGAAGTTTACTAGTTAGAGAAGTCAATTTTCAATAGCAGTAATCACAAATGAAAATTTATACTTTAACTCAATCCGCAATCTTAGTATTTATATTTTAATTGTGGCCCAAAACAATTCTTCTTCTTCTTTTTCAATGTGGCCCAGATATCCTATGCTCTAGAATTTAAGTTAAGAAAGAGGCTTGAATAGAAATCATACCAGAATAGAATAATACAGCAATAGAATCCCGAAGAAGTGCGAGATGAATGGGAGAATAAAATGTCAGAAAGTGAAAGGGACAATGGTAATGATGTACAAGGAATTTAAATATTTTGTGATCGATGCTAGATTGAAAAGGTAGAGGTTTTATTTGCAGATACGGAGATAGGATCTTTTAATGGAAGGAAATTGATGGTGATGATTGTAGAAAGAGAGTCATACTAACTGATAATGCTAATTCACATTTTATATTTTGCCATATTAACTTAGTAAGGAAAGGATAATAAAGATAAAGAGAAAGTGAAAGAATAGCGTTATCAGGATATCTTTTGCAAAAACGTTATTCTAGGCCCTTATGCAAATTATGCTAGAGGTTTTCCTATTTGTTGTGGTGGTTGGTTCCGCAGAGCTGGAAAGCATCAGAGACATTTTCCGTGGTAGCCTGCTTCATTTTGTGGTCATCGACCGGTTTCGGGCGTTCGCCCATCTTCAGGATGCGTTCTTCAGACAGTGTGCCAACACAGACTCTACAGAGACTTAGTTTCACACTAATTTAGTTAGGAGTTAGTGTGAAACTAAGTCTCTGTACGAGTCTGTGTTGGCACACTGTCTGAAGAACGCATCCTGAAGATGGGCGAACGCCCGAAACCGGTCTATGACCACAAAATGAAGCAGGCTACCACGGAAAATGTCTCTGATGCTTTCCTGTTTATTTAATAATTGTTTTTTTTTTGTTGTTGTTTTGGGTACTCTATAATGGGCAATATTAAGACTTTCATCTTCTGATGCCTCTTTTGCAATCCTCTCCGCTTCCTCATTGCCTTCGTGTGCCTTCTTCGATTCCAACGCATGCTTTAAACAGTCAAAAGTTACGTAAACATGATCACTTTTTAATTTTAATAATTTTTTCTTATAGCCTTTTCCAAATAGGCGTAATTAGCGAAGTTTTTATGGATCTAAACTCCATCAATCAATATAATCTGCTCCCTTTGGTATAACCTCAAATCCGTTGCTAATTGGGATTTGTTTTGCATTTACTTCTTATTTTCGCGTAATGGTTACTTTCTCTAATTTTAATTATAACTTCACTCACTATTTCTAATTTAATCAATAATTGTTACATTATTACACTGTTGTAAAAAAAAAAAAAAAAATTATCGAATCACGACAAGTAGATGAGTTAAATGGCAGAAATAATTGACGTTTAAAGCAAGTTTCATCCATCGATGATCACCGTTAAACGACCAAGAGTTAGTTCGAGACAGATATATGTAGAAGTGTGGTTTGAAAAATGGACAACAAAGGCTGGTTTGAGAAACAAGGAGTGAAGATATCTTTTGGTGGCATTTATGTGAGCAAGATCTAGAAAGTTTACGTTATTATATTGAATTTTTGTGATCTTGTAAACAATTAAATTACTGACATAATAGGGAGCTTTTACAATGTGTTGCAGGATTTTGTTTATGGTTGGATCAGCTTGTAATAGAGTTCGATTCTCTAAGTCCATAACGGTGCACGGAGGTCTACGTAAATGTTAGTTTTGTGCGTTTGTCATATAGCCTAAATATGAGTTTTAAGTCTTAGGTATACGAGGTGTGTAATTTAAGTAATGAGACTGATTTTTTATCTTTTTTTTATTCAAATAAAACTACAATTCAACATTGTCCCCTTCAAAGTAACTACCTTGGGAAGCCACACAACGCTGAAGACGATTCTTCCATTCGTCATAGCAGTGCTGGAACTCGGATACTGGAATAGACTTCAGTTGGTCGGTTACGGCTGTTTGAATATTCTCCAATGTTCCAAAATGACGTCCCTTGAGGTGATTTTTTCAATTTGGGGAACAAAAAAAAGTCACATGGACTCAAGTCGGGTGAATAAGGAGGCTGAGGAGCCACAGGAATGTTATTACTGGCCAAATACTCATTAATAGAAAGATTTTTCGGAACCATTTTTGCACAAATTTTTCTCATCCCCAATTCATTAGTCAAAATTTGATGAACGGTTGTGTGAGTCAAATTCAACTCTTCGCCGATCATTCGGACTGTCAAACGACGATCTGAACGCACGAGATCGCGGATTCTGCCAACATTTTCGTCGGTTCTTGAAGATGAAGGCCTTCCGCTGCGAGGCTCGTCTTCAATTGATTCCCTTCCTTCTGCAAACGACTTAAACCACCTAAAAACCTGTGCTCTCGACAAAACATTGTCTCCATAGGCCTGGCACAGTTTTTCAAACGTTTCCGTTGCACTGTGCCCAAGTCTGAAGCAAAACCTGATAGCACAACGTTGCTCGTAATTGATGTCACTCATTTTTAAAACGCACTGAAAAAACCTTGCTCACAAAAAAAGTCACTACGGACAGTGCAACAACTCTAGCATTTTCAAATTTGCACTGGACGTGTATCAGATGTTTACTTGCCCTACCACGCATGCGCCGCGTCTCCAGTGTTGCCAGATCGAACACTAGAAAATCAGTCTCATTACTTAATTTACACACCTCGTATCTCAAATTAAAATGTTTATTATTATTAAACTGGGTGCCTATCGGCCCCAATACAAGCCTATGTAGCTTGTATCCCCCCAATCATCCGCCTTATTAATCTTCCCCGATAATCTACCGGTTTGTCTACAATATCCTAAAATATCTTTCAGCTTCAACCTTCCCAGGCAGTCCCGCGAGAGTGATGCCCTTCCAAATACACGAAACCTGGTACCAGCGAAACGACGGCACTGACATAAATAGGGATACACCGTTTCCCTAACTTCATCATCACAGTTCTGACATATGGGACTAGACGTCCTCCCTATATAATGCAAATGACTAGCCACCCATGTGAGTTCAGTCACTACACCCACCAAGGTCCTCAGTCCTAACCTACTAAGGGATAGGAGGTAATCTAAAACCCCCTGCTTAGTTCCTTTGTTAAATCTTTTAGCCTGGGGGCACCCCTGAGTGTCCTCTCAGCATTTCTCCAAAACTCTCGTCTCCCATAGTCTGATCTGATTATCACACAACCTTTTAGTGACGCAAGGGCTGGCTCAAGACCACAAAAAGGTAAGGAGGATCCCCTCCCTAGCCAGCCGATCTGCCCTCTCTCAATGTCATCCATTCGCGCATGTCCGGACTACCCAGTAGTGCTGCACTTTACCCCTCCGAGCTAAGATATGAAGCCTTCTCCTACATTCTCCCACCCATTTCGAACAACACGGCTTGCTTAAAGCCTTCAGTGCGGCCTGACTATCAAATAAAATGTTTACTATTATCTTTATCTCGGACTAAGAGAACATATGATCATTTTGAATCATGACTAAATGACTAAATCCCAATTATCAGCCGATAATTTTCTTTTCTAAACAAACGTAAATTTATAAATAATTTCAAACCGTTTTCATTTTTTGGATAATTCATATATAATTTTACTTATTTTTAAGACAAAATTAGGGATTTAAAAAAAAATCAATAAAAATATATCATATCTTGCGGAAACAAGAAAACTGGCCTGGACAGACATCTTAACAGAAACATGTGGAACGAGATAATGACTGAAAAAAAAGATTTGAACTACTTTTGATGCTGTAGAACGATCCATTAACATAACAACTGTATGAAAGTTATGAGAATAATTTAAATAAATAAAGTAATTAAGAATGTAAAACAGAAAAATTCATTTTTTAAATTCATTAATTTCCTATGTACTCGTATAGTATTGAATATTTTGAATTTTTCAATGAAGTGCCCAATATTTATATTTTTTTTTTTTGTGTAATTATTTAGTTCTTTAATCCCCCGTCTCTCCCCCTTTTCCTGGCGATTTTAACTGCCAACTTTGATGAATACTTTTCTGTCCTTGTAATCAACCATCTAAACATGGGGTGGTTCAACGGGCAGCTGGATAATCAAACAAGATGGCGGTTTAGTCTCGCCAAGAATGTCGTCCCAAGTCGTGTCACTGTCTCATTAACAGAGGGGCGGACACAAAGCGATACAACCCAAGGTAAAAGAGATAGATAAAGATAGTATTAGTAAATGAGTGAGAAGAATATATATATACGTTTTAACTAACACTTATCTGTCCGTATGTCAGTTCTACCCGCATATGTTTAATTTCATTACATTATATGTATTTATTTCATTAAATAAAATATCCATACACACAATTATGTAAATATTTATAAAAAAAATATATATAGCTATATATTTCATAAATGTACAGTATCCTGTTTATATTAATATCGTAATATATTAATACATATATCTGTTTCTTACTTTTTTAATTTTTTGTTTAATTTTTTAAAGTAGTTATGTTAAAATGCTTTACTAATATATAAGAAAGCTTATTCTTTGAGCGATTATTGTGCTAGCAATTCTCTTTCCCTCGTATTAAGGCAATTCACATCTTGTAACAAAATCTAAGTACTCGTAAATAGAAAATAAAATGCGAATCTCAAAAATTTTGCACTTATAAGTACCGTTCGGCAAAAGAAATAAAATATTTATACTTTTATCTCAGAGTAACGAGAATAAATAAACAGTAGAGGTTTGGGATAGCGAAGAATAGTAGCGTAGAGCGAACGTAACTTCTTGTTACTTGTTGGTTAGAAACACTTGCTTATAAAGGCTTCTTTCTGGTTTTTATACCATTGTTGAAAGCTTCATTAAAACTCTTGTGTTCTTGTTTCTTACTACTTTAAGATTTGGGAATACGAGCTGAAAGATAGTGAAGTTGTGAAAAATTGTTGTGAACGTTTGGCATAGCTTATTGTCTAATCTGGCTTCCCATTAGAGTATTGCATTCGCACAGGCAGGTCATATTCGTAATACATAGCCTGTGGGACATTGTTGTGCGGTAGAAACAGAAAACATGGGGTCGGTATGACAGAAGTGTTGGATGGTTAGTATTTACGTCATATATCCATTACATCAAGCACATAATCTAACTGTATGGGATACATGAATATTTTAAAATTGAGTTTTTATCTTGACAATTTTGTGAATTTAAATTATATTTAAGATTAAAGATACAGGAATATTTTGAAATTAAGTTTTGCCTTGACAATTATGTGATTTTAAATTATATTCTACTTGACCTTGCCAATAAGGATGTATTGATCTTTTTTTCTGGCAAATAAATAAATAAATAAATAACTGAGCCACCCATTAGGGTTGCTGTCGACCTTACTGCGATTTCGAAGAGCCAATCTATCCGATGAATGAAGTGTTTTTATATTCATGTGGTTCTTTCCGCAGAACTGGAAAGCATCAGAGATATTTTCCGTTATAGCCTGCTTGTTTTTGTAGTCATCGATCGGTTTCGGGCGTTCGCCCATCATCAGGATGCGTTTGTCAAACAGTATGATAATATAGATTTGTACAGAGCAAATTTAGTTGAATACATTGGTCTGTTGACTGACTGGTCTGTAAATGTTTTTGTTAGGGCTTGAGTAGGTTAAAAGGGGGATGCCTCCTTTAAAGACCGAAACATGTGTTTTTTTCCCACTCAGGTACCATCCCCTTACTTAGGCCCTAACAAAAACATTTAAAGACCAGTCAGTGTATCAACTAAATTTGCTCTGTGCAAATCTATGTTTATCACACTGTTAGACAAACGCATCCTGATGATGGCCGAACGCCCGAAACCCGTCGATGACCACAAAAGAAGAAGCAGGCTATCACGGAAAATATCTGATGATTTTATATTCAATTGTAATTTTATTTTGCCAGCCATATGTATGCGACCAATTTCTTCGAGCGGAGCTTAGAAATGAGAAGAGCATTACCCTAGAGTTCTGCCAGCACTGAGACAGGCTAAGACTTGTCTGGCCAGATACGACCGTAAAAGATCTGAAGCGTGCATGAATCTGAATAAAAATAGGCTTTGCATTTTGACGGGTTTTCTCATGGGGCATTGTAGATTCAAAAGAAACTGGGCATAGAAAGCGATAGCGATTGCAGGTTATTGAAGGGGATAGAGTAGACAGCAATATTTCTTCTGACGGACTGCGATGCAGCACCGACCAGGTGTTTGGAGAAATTGGCTTTCCAGGACCTTCCCAGATTCATAGATTCCTTAGGAAATAAATCTGGACCAATCCAAGTATCAATACTAATAAAGTGTTATAATATTTATTCATGAAATTTATAATTACATTATTTTAAATAAATTTAGAAAATAACTGGCTCTTCTTAATGCTCTAACTTGACAAACGACTAAACTGCATTCGTCAGCCAAGCCTCAAACAATTTTATTTTGAAGTAAACATCAAAACTTGTGAAAAATATTCATAGGACATTCTCTGATAGCAATTACTAAATTTATAATTGATATATTTTCTG
This sequence comes from Triatoma infestans, assembly GCA_011037195.1. Taxonomy (NCBI): domain Eukaryota; kingdom Metazoa; phylum Arthropoda; class Insecta; order Hemiptera; family Reduviidae; genus Triatoma; species Triatoma infestans. Next base: position 22,751 of record JAAEAF010003043.1, read on the forward strand.
AATCAAACGTAAATCATGATCCCATAACCTGGCGCGGATACTCATCTACAAAATTAATTATCCTAGACTATATCCGGAAAGAATGGAAAACCGTCTGACTATTTTGAAGATTTTTAGAAGGAATTGATGTCTCTCCGAAAAATTATATCTGAAAAACATAAACTTTCCACTCTATAAAGGATACGCAATGGTCATCCTCAAATAATGTTAGCAGATATACCGTTCTTTTTACTTTCTCTTACACCTAGTAAGAGTAAGTATTGTAATCGTGCCAAATTTTCGATATCGAGTTTGCACCGGAAATATCCGTTTTGAGGTCCTCTGAGTCCAAAAAAGTGGTTTTTAGGAAATGGTATGTGTGTGTGTGTGGGTATGTGAAAGCATAGCTCAAAAACGACAAACCGCAGAAAGTTGAAACTTGATAATCCGTTTAGATATCACCATGAGATGTGAAAGTACGTTATCTATCAAAATTCCTCAACCGGAAGTACCACTTTACTAGTTGTTTTTTTTATTTTTTGCGTTTTTTTTTCAAAAATGACTCCGACAATTTTCTTCAAACTTAGAATATCAACTACACATAGAATGAGCTACAAATTTTATTTGTAACATTTCTCTGGGGAAATTCATTTAAGGGCAGTTATGGGGGGAGGGTGGGGTTATGTTTTCATCTTAACTGCTATTTCAGTTTATTAGACAATTCTGTCATCTAAATAATGTTAATTAAAATTGAGTATGTTGTTGAAATTCTGAGTTTGAAAAAAAATTGGATAACCGGAAGTGCGTTTACTTTACCACTTCACTAAATGATTTTTTTTTTTTCACTTTATCGTGATTTTCTCAAAAATAGCTCCGACAATTTTCTTAAAACTTCGTATATAAACTAAACATAAAAGGATCTACAACTTTTATTTAAAACATTTCTCTGGGAAAATTCATTTAAAGACAATTTTGGAAGAAAGATTGGGTTATGTTTATCTCTACAGTGCTATCATAGTTGATCATAGAATTCTACCATCCAAACAAAATTAATTAGAAATAAATAAATGGCCAAAATTCCGAGTTTCAAAAAAAAAATTAGTAAACCGGAAGTGCACTTTTCCACTGGACAGTTTTTTTTTTTCAGTTTTCGACGAATTTCATTAAATTTTGGGTAACAAACTATAAAATTTGTCAATTATAATTATGAGAACTGGAGTAAAAGAAAGTTGTATGAGTGTTTCACACCAGATTTTTTTTTTCAATTTAAGAGAACATGCAATTATAGTTTTCTAGTATTAGTTACCTCTTAGTTACCAGATATCGCTTAAAGATTTCAAATATCTGTACTAGAAGGAAACAACTTCTTTATTTTTCAATTTTTTTATAAAACAAATATAATTCAATGTAAAATAGTAATAAAAAATTACATTAATACAGACTTTTTATTATGTGCTATTTTTTATATAATATGTTAATCATTTAAAATAATCAATTATTTTATTTAAAAAAATTCCTAGTTTATATTGCCAAATAATTATCATATAACCTTCTGTTTTGTTATTGGTAACATATTTTATAAATCGCTTAACCTATATTAAAATTGTAAAACATAAATTCTTACACAATAAAATATAAATAAAAATCACATTTCAAATAATAAAAATCATTTTTATAATGTAATTAAAATGTATTTAATTTTTTTTTTTTTTTTAAACTAGTTTGACATTTATATATTTATAATAGGAAAAATGTTTGCAGTTAATAAATTTTACATAAATATATCTATCGTTTTTATCTGATAATAAAATACAAAATTTATTTCTTTAATACCTGATTTTTAAAAATATATTTTATTCAATCCGATTACCTTGATGATTTTTTTTATTTTTAATCGATATTTATTTATTTTATTTTCTATAAACTAATAAATAATATTGTAAAGCCATAATTCCAGTTTTTGTATTAGGTGGAAAAATAGATTAATTTATAATAGCGTGATGTAGGTAATATTGTTCTATTCAGTGTTATGAATCAATTGATAAAAAATTCCAGTATTCAATTCATCAATCCAGTTTGGTAATCCCACTATTCAACAATAACATCGCATTCAGGGTGCGGCGAAGCCTTCGATATAAAATGACACTTTATTTTATAGATGTAGTGGAATCAATTGTCGTATTCCTGAGGTATGAAGTTAGATGTCTTGAAGAGGGATTTATTAGGCGGAAGTTAGTTTAAGAGATTTTTAGAGAGTTATTGCTAACACTGAATTTATATGTGAGAAATGGTAACTATTAAGATGAAATAATTAGAAATAAATAGGAGATAAACAACAAATAATTTAAAATGATTAAAATAAATAAACTAATATGCACAACTATGAAAATAATTATAAGTTAAACCTTGTATAGGGACGCGCTCGGAACTCAAGTATAACTGCTGCTGTAAAAATGATGTTGTAATGATACTCGTGTAAAATTGAATGATCCCTTCCTCCAGTGAAGCGAAGTTTATATTAGTCTTATTCACACACTGTCAAGTGTGTAAGTAAGTACTCATACTAAGACATCTCTCGTACGTGCGACCTTGGTTAAATCGGTGACCAGTGATTTAGGTCAGTGGCCAGTTTTATCGGTGCTTGTCTTTGATGTAATGTATTGACCCTTGTATTGAAAAGGGGTTTTTGTTTGGCCGCGGCACGTGTATTGAAGATAGCGGCCGGCTGGGCCACTAGTTATAAATTATCCTTTTTTCCTGCCTTCATTTGTGAAGATGGCGGCTGGCTGGAGCCACTTTGACATTGCTATGACCCTGATATGTCATTACATAGAGCAGGTGCTGGTTGTTCTACAGGAAAACATCTAAGTTCTGCTGTTATTTGCAGTACATCTAATCACAGGAATTAGGGGACACGAAATAGTGATTGATAAGTGGTGAAATGAGAACTTGAACACAAACTGATACTGTACTCATAATTCATATTTTAACGGAGTTTACTGAGTAAGAAGAGAAGAGTGCTATGGAGGATAGTTGTGACCGAAGAGTAATGATTGTTGATAATGTGACGTAGATTTGGTGAAACTTTCAAAGGTTGATCTTGTGTCTTGTTAACTTAAAATTGATTTGACGTTTCTATACTCTTTAAAGTTAAAAGCTCCAACTATTCAAAATTTATCTAACGACTGTTGTTGCTCAGATTTTCTCACTTTCTCCTACTTTAATCACTAGAACAACTTCTAGGAAGTAAAGCTGTTACTACTATTTACTTTGGTGCGAATTTCTTAGTTTGATCATGAGAAAGTTCCAAAAAAAAAAAAAAAGAAAGAAATGAAAGCGTGGAATTGCTATGTAGTATCAGAGACATTTTCCGTGGTAGACTGCTTCATTTTGTGGTTATTGACCGGTTTCGGACGTTCGCCCATCTTCAGGATGCGTTTTTCAGACAGTGTGACAACACAGACTTGCACAGAGTAAATTCAGTTTTACACACTGACTGGTGTTTTTAACTGTATTTAAAACTAAACTCTTAAACTAGGTCAAGGAGTATGGTCAGCTGGGTGGGAAAACACGTGTTTGGGTTGTTAAAGGGCAAATTTTTCTTACAATGGAAACAACACGTAGGGGGTCTAATTTTTAAACTCTAATGTTGAAGGGAGATTTACTTTACAATTAACTAGTCAAAATAAAACATAAAATATATAAAAATAAATTAACAATTAAATTAAATAACGATTTAAACTAACATAATTTAAAATTAAGCGATTTTTATAATTAAGTTTTTTATAATTATGCATTCCAGTCAATATTTCACTTGTTACACAATATTCATATACGGCATCCACGCACGCATATATAACTAAATATGGATTTTTATAATTAAGTTTTTTATATATTATGCATTCCACTCAATATTCACACAATATGCATTCAACCTAGTTTAAGAGTTTAGTTTTAAATACAGTTAAAAAAACCAGTCAGTGTGTAAAACTGAATTTGCTCTGTACAAATCTGTGTTGTCACCCTGTCTGAAAAACGCATCCTGAAGATGGGCGAACGCCCGAAACCGGCGACTGACCACAAAATGAAGCAGGCTACCACGGAAAATGTCTCTGATGCTTTTGAGCTCTGCGGAACCAATCACCACAACAATTACTACGTAGTAGCTGACTCTAGAGGATGGTGGAAAAAAACAAACATTCGCCCAGTCTACAGAATTACTTCAATAAGGTCATACGATCAATGGATCGGATCGCAGGTCTTCTCTCTGGCCACTGTAGACTTAACCAGCACATGCATCGCATAGACCTGGCAGTGGATAGTCTAGGCAGATTTTGTCAGGAAGAAAAGGAAACAGCGTTGCACGTACTGTATAAGGGCTTGTTGTGTGGCTGGGATTTCATCTCTTGGCGAGAAGAAACTGAGTGTATGAGTCGTATACCAACTGAATTTGCTCTGGGCAAGTCAAGACAGTTATTACACTGTTTGACAAAAGACATCGAACCGGTCCCGAAACCGGTCGATGACCACAAAAAGAAGAGGCTATCAACGGAAAATGCCTCTGATGCTTTCCAGCTCTGCGGAACCAACCACAATAAGAAAGATTTTTTTGGTTAAAACCGATCAACCGGAAGTATCACTTTACTGAGCAGATTTTTTTTATTTATTGTTTTGCCATTTTCTCGAATATAACTCCGATTTTCTTTAAACTTGATATTCATTAAATCCAGGAATATGCAATTTAGGGGAGTTTTGATAGAAGGGTGAAGTTTGGTTTTCTTTCTAAAGCGTAATTTCCATATATTATACAATCTTATCATCTATATAATATACTGGTCCAAAAAAGTTTTGCATATTTCAAGATTTTTTATTTGTGAACCAAATATAATACAACGTAGTTTATCTTATAATAATGCACAGTAAAAAGAAATACAAAAGCACTTTATCTTAGAGACAGCCGATGAGCCAATGTGAAAAAAAAGAAAATTTCGCCATACAGAAATGTAAACAAAAATTCACGTAATCCTTAAACCACAAAAGTCAATTTTCTGTGTAATCAGTAATGTGTGCGGCCTCCATGAGCCCTACCACAGGCTTAGAGGCGGTGTGGCATGCTCAATACCAGAGTATCCAGTACATCTTGCGGAAGATTGCCCCATTCCTGTATGGCAACAGGGTTAAGATCTTGCAGAGCTCGTGGTGGTTGGGAACGGTTGGAAATTACTGTTTTCAATCATCTCCATACATGTTCCACGCAATGCAAATCAGGAGACGATGGTGGCCATATCATCCATTGAATACCATGGCTTTCCAAGAATCTATTCACAGACTGTGCGCGGTGGGCACAAGCATTGTCGTCCAATAAAGTGAAATCTGCTCCAATGTTAGCCCTAAATCCACGTACAAAAGGTTTCAAGGGCATATTTTTGTGACGTCATATTACCCTGGATGTGTACTAGTGGTGTGCAGCATCCCATTATTATTCCTCCCTAGCAAAGTACCACCTTGCTAGTAGCGGTTCAACAATGAAAACTTCATTTTAACGTTTACCATTTGCCCTCCAGACATGAATACTTTTGTTATGTGGATGCAACGAAATACCTACCTCATCTGTAAATAATGTTTGCGCCCATTGCTCCCCGGTCCAATTTTCCTATCTTCTTACCCATTGTACACGCTGAAATCTGTGGTGATATTCGAGGCATGGTCCTCTGAATGGACTTCGAGAACGTAGTTCTACATTGTGGACTCGATTTCGAACAGTTTGTGTAGACAAATTGACTCCTGTAGCCGTTCGAAGTTCCCTCCGTAAGGTGGTTGCTGCGCTCCTAGTTTGTCTCCTAGCGGAAATACAGATCTATTGGTTTTGAGCAGCGGTTGTTTTGCGTATTCGACCTATCCTAGGCTTATCAGCTATGGTTTGTGTCTGTTGGCATTTCCGCCAAAGTGTTGGAAACGTCACTTTGATTACGTCGCACAACTTGAGCTACTTCGGGCTTGTGCCATTTGACCATGTTGCTATTAAAGTCACTATTCGAACTCTATCTGCTGCTGAAATAGTGTGTCGTGGCATTGCAGTTGAAATTCACCATAAAATCACTTCCTTTTCAACTTACACGCAATCAACAAAAAATTTTTCAACTGCAAATTGCTCAACTTCTCAACTGATCAAAATCCCTAATAAGTAGTGAATGATGAGCCAGTTGTCAGGAAAACAAATGTAACACGTTTCAAAGGTCATACAAAACAAAGAATTGCAACATAATTTACCGGACAAAGTTCATAAATACAAAAATCTTGCAATATGCAAACATTTTTTTTTACCAGTGTATTTATAATAATTAAAATTTATTGTTAAAATTTCAAGTATGAAGAAAATTGGTTGGCTGGAGGTGTGCGATTTTATTGAACGGCTTTTTCTATTTTCCGCTATTTGCTTGAGATATCAACGAGTCTCTTTTCATTTTGAACATTTTTCCGAGTAAACAGATTTTATGAAGCTCCTGGGAGAGATGGAAGGTTACGCTTCCTTCAATTATCGTTTTTACTTGAGGTTCTCCCCAACCATATAATATGGAAGTCATTAAACAATCAGTAAACATTTCAAGAATGAAAAAATTTATCAATTATAATTAAGAGAAAGTTTTGTGAGTGTTTCAAATTAGAATTTTGTTTAGAAAAAGCCTTATATGGCAGGCTAAGGCTCTTTTAATATGCGCCAAGGGTATTTGGTTTTCATTTCAGTAACAATTTATGAAATACATACGGAGGAAAAATTAGCAAAATATTCTACAGGATATATTTTTTACAACAATAGCTAGCGATAAATAATTCATCAAATACAATGAAGAAAAGTAAGTTATGATATTGTAATGTGATTGATGTTTGTAGTTGGTAGTGTCGTAAAATCAATGTAATGTAATTGATGTTTGTAGTAGTTGGTTGTAGCGTGAGCGTTTTAGTGAAAAGGGCTTATAAGTTTGTAATTTTAAAAGAGAATGAAGTCTAGTAATAATAAAGAAGTCACACTGTTTTTCAAAAGATATATTCTCTAAGAGATATTAAGTTAACAACAATATGCTTATAAATTAATTGGAATAAGTCTTAAAACTTGATATGGCTCTGATGTTTTCACTTTGGTAGCTAGAACGAGTCTGTAGTAAATTTAAGTATTTTACAATATCACACTATTATGTTTAAGAAATTAAGTATTTATCAAGATTAATGCAAAACTGGCACAGATATTTAGAGAGCAATTCCTGAAGTGTCCTGTTTGAAGGTAGATGTGAGACTCTGTACTCTTTACTCTTTTAAAACTAATATTTCTCTATTGACTCTATTCTTTGGAATTGCTCTCTCTCTCGCGGGGGAATTTTCTTACAAAGGTTTGCCCTAACGGGAATTTAGTGTCTTTGTTTTCTTAATAGCAATGACCAGATTTAATATACCTGGTTCTAAAATACACACTTTTTGAAGGTAAATTCACAGCACTAAAATAATTATAAAATATTAACAAAAATACAATTTTGGATACTATAAAATATTCAGAAACTTTAAACTATTATTTTTCGATTTTGTCCTTCCACTACAATATTTAGTTGTTCTATCGTTATTCTTTTGTTTTTTAAAAGAAGTAGAAAAAAAAAACCGTATAATAATGTCAGATAAAATTTATAATTCTTTTGTAGCTAATATCTGTTCATAATTAATGAAGGGCTAATCATTTTATCAAATGTAATGGATTATCACTTTCTGCGGCAAAATAGTCTTGTGTAAATATTTGCACCCAGATATGATAAGCGGATAGAGAGAAAAAAAAATGCTGCAATTTAACATCTAATAACCTACAGCTGTAATACAGCTTTCTGGAATGGATTTTGTAGTGTAATCGTTTATTGGATGATCTGATCCCACCGTGATACTACAAGATGTAGTGGAATCGTTTAATGTGATTCCTGAGGTATGTAGTAATGTCTTGAAGAGGGCGGAAGTTAGTTTAGATATTTTTGGAAGTTAGTGCTCGAATTATTAACACGGATTTTATAAAAATAGACTGTATTTGAACAATAATTTAAACGTAAAAATTAATAACTATTAACAAGAAATACTTAGAAATAAATAGAAGATAAATAACTAATAATTTAGAATGATTAAGATAAATGAACTAAGATGCACAACCAAAGGTAATAAGTATAAAATAAAAACTGTATAGGGACGCGTAAACTACTGCTCGTATATGAAGACGTATTCCAAATCGTATAATCATCCCCTCTTCCAATGGGGCGAGTTTATATATTAGAGTTGGCCACACTCACAGCAAGACATATGAGTGTTGGCCACACTCACACCAAGACATCTGTCCTAGTGTGCGACCTTGGGCGACCTTGGTTAGTTTGGTGACCACCGATTTAGGTCAGTGGCCAGCCTTTGCGGGGCTTGCTTTGATGTAAGGGTATTTACCCTTGGTTTGTTTGTTTGGCCGCGGCCTTGTCGTGAAGTCAGGCAGCTGGCGAGGCCACTAGTTGTAAATTATTCTTTCTTTGTTATTATTGTGAAGGTTTGATATTGCTATGACTTTGCCATGTCATTACAATTTCTAGCCATTCCAGAATCTCAGGAAACGAAAAAGCTCTTTACCTGGCAAAGGAAGATTGTGCTGAGCCTGCAACCCTGACTTTTGAGTCAGTAGCAGTAATTAAGCAGGCCGTCAGGCAAGTAACCTGATAAAGTTACCTGATTAAAGTTTTCGGACAAAGCAAAGCGAAAAAGGAAAGCAATATTACCCTGTTTCCCTGGAGGTTATAAGCGTGCAGATGCTCAGCCAGACAACAGTGGAGACGGGCGTGGGTGGTAGGTTCGGGAAACGGAACTAGTAGATTAATTAGGGCTACTACCAAAAGTATAATACAACGGTAAGGAGCTGGACGCCACGCTGTTTGTGGGGAGAAGGGGTATCGGAGAGGGAAGAGCGTAAACAGCGAAACGCTCAGGGATGAGGTAGGAAGAAGGGTTAGTGGAACCGCGGAGGTGAAGGGTGAGCTCCTGGGTATTTGACTGGTGCTGATCATCTGCCGCTAAAATAGTAATTAGATGCACCCAATATAATAACTAAAAAAAAATAGGTTGCTGGGGAATAAACACTACCATTTTTCTAATAAGGTGAAGACAATGAGGTTCCCTCAGTTTTATTCCCTACAGTTTCGTTACACTGATAAAAAAATAAATATAATAAAACAAAGAAAAAGGTAAAGTAAATATTCTCTGTAAAATATATTATATCCCCTCAATCAGAGAAAAACTAAACTCTACCTAGAGTCTAACTTATACGCTACACTTTACAAAAAAAAAAAAAAAGAAAGTAAAATCCTAATAATAAAAGTATATATTATATATATATCCACAAAAACCAAAAGAAAAGGGCTGGCCAGAGCCCAATGCAGCAATATGTTAATTTTTTTTTTTCTGTTTAATTTACTAATTATTTTTGTGTTAGTTTCATGTTTTATTTTCGTATGAATAAACGTTGGGTCCTTGTGGTGATGTTTTCGCCGCCTCCAAGGTAGTAATCTCGTCCAGGTACGTAAAGGTGCAGGAACTCTTCGACTGCGAGAGATATCACGCCATTGCTGGTGTACGTCGCTCGTGACTCAAATGCTCCAATACGTTATACTGGTCCCTTTAATTTAGGGGAATAGTAATTCAAATACTCCGGCAATTCACCGTGTAGAACGAGTGTGGTGGCCTGTTCGAGACCCACTGACTAACTCACACACTCACACTTACACTTACAAAACAACCATCACTTCTTTATTGAATACTTATAGTGCTGCTTGGACTTTGTACTATTTCTATTTTAGCCACGAATTTAACATATTTCTTTCTTTTCAATTACTACTAGCTATCCCACAAATATCGGTTTTTATTAATGTAACGTCAAGAGAGAGAACACAAGCCCGACCGAGAGAAAACAGACTCTCTTTGGTACTCTCTGACTTAAGCAGGCTAGAGTGGGAGAACCTGTATATAAGCCAGTGAGAATCTACCTAAAGGAGATATATATCTATCTATCAGATTCAACCATACATCGCCTCGTGTCATATCTCTACTCTTAACTTTTATTCTATAAAATCATTACAAATCCAATGCAGTCAGTGTAAACTTATAGAAATTATAACAGTATCTTCATATCTCATCTAATTAGTCAAACCTAATTTCTCTCCTCATCAAATCCATTATAATTAAGTTCCCCGATGCAAAAAACATCGTGACGTTCATGGAATAGACGGATATAGACACGGAAAATATCTCTGTTGCTTTCCACCTCTGCGGAACCAATCACAACAACGGAAAGGAAAGTGTTGTAAGATGTTTTTAAAAGTTAAAATACCTCAAGATCACCCTTCATGGTGTACACGTGGCCAATTTTCGCCAAATAACCGGCTACCACTATCTACGCAATCATGGTATTGGTATGGTAAACTTAGCAGATTGCCTTTTGGGCCCATCTCTGGCGAGCCACTGATCTGACAGAGAATAAATTCAACGGTCTTAGTGATTTAAAAAATACCAATGCAATGTGCACCTGATTATTATTATTATTATTGTAGTTCGGGTGCCTATTATTGTAGTTCGGGTGCCTAATGGCGCGGGACCTAAGCCTATGTGGCCTTTATCCCCCCGATACCCCCCTATCCCCTTAATAAATCTCCCCCGGTAACTTACCGGTTAGTCTACAGTATCCCAAGATATCCCGAAACTCCAGCTCGCGCAGACAATCCTGCGAGAGTGATGCCCTCCCAAAAACACGAAACCTAGTTCCAGCGAAACGGGGACACTGACAAAGGTAGTGGTACACCGTTTCCCTGACTCCGTCGTCACAGTTCTGACAAATGGGACTAGACGTCCTCCCTATATTAAACAAGTGGCTGGACACCCAAGTGTGTCCAGTCACTATCCCTATCAGGGTCCTCAGACCCGTCTACTAAGGGACAGGAGATACTCCGAAGTTCCCTGCCTACTTGTCTTTATAAATCTTTTGGCTTGGAGGCACCCCTGCGAGTCCCCCCAGCGTTTCACCAAAACTTTCGTCTCCCAAAGTCTAATCTGTTTGTCACGAAACGTCTTTGTGACAGCCAGGGCTGGTTCAGGACCGCAAAATGGTTGAGATGATCCCTCCCTAGCCAACTGGTCTGCCCTCTCACTCCCCTCTATTCCCGCGTGTCCGGGTATCCAATAGAGGCGCACCTGATTATATTCAATAAATCTATTCTTTATTGGGTAACCCGAAGCAGAATAAATTTACCTCCTAATGCTATGGGCGTAGCATAAACAAAAATAAAAAATTTAAAAAAATTTCGGCCGATAGGATACTACAAAATAGTTCATAATTTCATTCTTTCATTACGACAAAATTCCTTATAGTACAAATATCTGATAAGAGAATATTTTTTAAATGAGAATAAAATAGAGAAAAAAAAAAAAAAAAACACGCTAAACTTGCACTTATAAAGTTATATAGAGAGAGAGATCTAAATGTTTATTGCAAAAGTAATTAACTACATACAACCATAGTAATAATTCATAAAATACAAAAAAGAATGGAAAGCCTTATAAAATGACAAATAGTTACATTAATGGCGGAATATGTAGTTAAGTTGTTTGTAAATTTATTACAATAATATTATTTATTAAGTAGAACTTTTTGTTAAAGGAATCATCAACACTGCAGCAGCATCATCATGCATACTACTTTGCAGTGCACACTATTTCTTCCCTTTATGCACACAATATATTGCATGTATTATCATTAATATTATTTCTAATATAATTTATTCATGTTATTATAACAAATTTAGTAAAAAAAATATTATATATTTCCTGTTATAAATTTTTTTTTCTTTTTACATTAACAAGTTACATTAATTATATATATGGGATATAAATGTTATATTATATTACTACTTAATTTATACAGAATATATTTTTTTTTTTTAGCCCTTGTAGTTAACTTGTAAGTTTATAAGTTGTTTCATTATGTACTGATTATTTTGTTCAAAACGGTTTTGAGCATTTATTCTGTGCTATTGTGTGTGTGTGTGTGGCGAAAATAACGTTTCGAGAAAAGACAAGAACGTGCAAATTTTACTGAAACTGCAATCGCTCAGAAATATTAAAACACTGCGCTGGATGGCTTTATTAGTGGAATGAAAAAAGAACGAAAATAAACGCCTGAGAAAATGAGTAAATTATGATGAATGCAAATAATATAAAAATGTATTTAATTTTAAAATAAAATCAAAATGATGAATATATGTGACATTACCTTGCTAAAGGATATTTCAGGTAGAAGACCACTATTGTCTCTTTTAGAGTTCATGAACTTGATAGCATTGTCTATCCCCTTCTTCTCACTGGGAAAGATTTGAAATAACAATTAGAAGACATTCTTTCAAGACAGTTTGTTGTAGACACCTAAGCAGAACATTGTTTTTCGCTCTCTTAGCACCAATGCATATTAATAAGTTAATAATTTCCTTGCAAATAACTTGTAGTTATTATTTTAAGAATATATTTATTGTTAGCAGTGGTGACTACTTTCTTCATTTCTGATACTTCACTCTCTTAAACATATATACTTACAAACACAAGCCCCTTTACAAAACCGCTAAAGCCATTACAAATTACAACAACACATTCACACCAATTACATTTCAAAATGAACCACATTTACAGATATATTTCAAAGAAAAGATGTCGATGGAATGGAAGTAAAATTCTCTTTGGTATTTCTAATGTATAATGGAGGTAGCCAACTTGATTGTGTGAACCGCGATAATGTTGTTTTTAATCTCATCTAATATGAGGTGCTTTAACTCTAGAGAAAAATTTGGAAATAGCGGAACAGTTTATAAATACGAATTACTTAAGATATTTCTAGACTGTAAAAATACATAAGAACAATAGTTTACCAATTCTATATACAGTTGATTATAATAATTACCTTTTTTTTGGAATTGATCCACTAGACCGGATACCACATTTCATGGCATCATTAATAATAAAGGGGTAAATTAGGCGCCTCACTTTCCTTCATTAGTACCGAACCTTCTATTGACGTCTCACAGGAGACATAACAATTAGCTTCCAAGAATGTATACCACCACAGCATTTATCCTTTCACGTAACATGGCTAGTTGTAAAGACTTAAGCCGCCCCAACTTGGGAATCCATTTGCGCTTGAGTCTAAATACCTTGGAGTTACATTTTTGACCGTAGATTCACTTGAAATATTGACAAAATTCTACACAAAGCCAACTATCGTTTAGCAGGTGCAGAAGCTTTTTGGGAAAAACTGAGGCTTGCGCCAAGTTTGACTCATTGGTTATACGCTAAGTTTATAAGACCTATTATAACATAAGAGCCAGTCGTTTTGGTGAACGAAAACCCTGCAAAAGGGGTTGGCGAAAAGGCTTGGTAGGTCCATGAGGTCCACCTCCACTGCTGCGCTAGACTGAGCTTGTTAACTTACCACCATTACATATTTTCGTTCAAAGCGAATCAAAAATGAGAGTTCATAGGCTCCTTCAGGAACCTGTCAGACTGTCTTTTATCACTTCTAGACATGGACTTGCCAAACAGAAGTTGATATAGGAATTTAAAACAATAGTAGGGTAGAAAGGGGGTAGATGGCGCACTGACAATGATAGAAGTAGGTTTGCTTGGGGGTTGACAGAGCCCACTCCCATGTATATTTTTTTACATAACCCAAAAACACTGAATTTTATTCATGTGTGTATAAAACATACAATATTTTAGTAAAAAACATAGAATTAAAACCTACTACTGACATTGCCAATGCGCCAACTACCCCCTTTTTAACCTACTAACAACCTTAGGCTCAGAAAATTGAACCGTTCCTACTGTAATTATAGCGATTGCCTGCAGAAAAGATAATTCCTAGGTTCAATTTCTACAGAAATTTTTACGTTTTAATATCGAACAGAGGTGACCGAGATAATGATTCTCATCAGCTCGGTAATTCAATCAATAGACACAAAGACGGCTCCAAGACTGAGACTTAAGTCGGAGCAGAAGTTATATAGGTAGTCCTAAAGTCAAAATTAAGGCCTCCTAGGGAAACACACCAAAGCTGGGCGGATGGTGCTCATCGTGATGAACACCCAAAACCCTGTTCGATGACCACAAAATGAAACAGGCTATCACGGAAAATATCACTGATACTATCAGAAAAGCTTGTTAAAATTATTCTGCGTGGAAATCTAGCGCCTATTCCGGTCCCTTACAATTAATATTATTGTTAACATGTGATGCACTAGTATTGGCAAAACTCGTACTCAGTCAGTAATAAAAAAGAATGTAGTCATTTGTTAATCCTATTAAATAAGCCCCTCACTTGGACACCGTAATTGCTTATTAAGAGACCGATATTCGAACATTTCTTGCCCATGCACTAGACAAATTGGAGACAATATTGAATTATTGATTATAAGAAAGCATCTACGTTAACGGCAGATAATCAAATAGTACTAAAGATCATAGGTATAATTAATTTTGAACATGGAATGATTGATCCTTTCAATTATCTGAAAAGAAAAATTTCTAAATGTAACAGAGAGTTATTGTGAAATAGATTCAATTTGTTTAAACAGAAATATAGTATTTCCATCAATGTATGGATCCAATTAATTAGTAGTTCAGTGTGTAGCCGCCAGCATAAAGAGATAAAACATTGTTTTGGATGAACCTTTCCATATCTGATTATTTCTGAACAAAACTGATTAAGATTGAAGTCCTTAGATACGTATATTAAATTTTAGTTAATTTTAAAATGAAACACAATTCCTTTTGCTGGGGAAGAAATTAAGATTCATAAGAAAAACCAATCAGGTATAAAAAACATCGACCCACATTGTTAAACCTTGCCTTAAATAAGTATCTAATTACTCAGATAATTTCCAAGTGTGGGAGCTATCATATGGCGCCAATAGAGCTATTTAGCTTTTTACCAGACATTCACTTAATAAACTAAAACAAGCAAATATTTACTGTTGCGCTTTTATTAAATTACTACCTTGAACTTTGTAATACAGAATTCTTGTATTATACACATTTGATGAGTATAATATTCCATAATATTTAGGAATGTAAGATAGATTATTTCTTCATCAAAACAAGTATTTTAACTATATATAATATAAGTGTGTCCTTGACGATGGAAAACGATTATGAAGGAATGTGAAGAAAATCAATTTTTCACACTAACTATAATAAATGGAGCGTATTAAGTTTAAACGGCGTACATTCATATCATTAGACATTCTTTTTTACCAGTTTTTATTCTGATATACACTCGCATCACTTTCTTTTACTTCAATTTACAAGATCTGATGGACAATTCTTTAAAGTTTATCCTTAAGTTTACTAAACGTTTCGTTCACTTAATATCCACCAGATTTGAAAACGTTTGCCACATAAATAACGTCACGCACTTTCTTTTTTTTTTTTAATAATATTAACAATTGAATATATGGATGGGTCCGCAATGTTGGATAACATCTGGTATTTTATCCATCGTAGCATGCATATTACTTTTATAGCATAACCGGTTCCTAGGATTTTCATCCATCGTCAGAGCAAATTTATTAAGTTCCTGTAGAGAGTTCACTTCAAACGCAATGCTTCTGTTATACTCGACACTTGTTGTTTTGTTGATTGTATGTATGTGTGGAAGGTTATAAGGTTATAAATTTTATTTTTTAATTTAAGGCGCTTCATCTTTTGTCATTAGCGCCCGAAGTCTTCTCAGTGCACTGCCTGCCTCTGGACAGTGCTCTCTCGGTACAGACAACACTGTCCATCACCGAACAGTGAGCTGTAGAGGCTCCTGAAAGAAAAAATCTAAGGGTAGCACTGGACTTGAACTCGGGACCAACGAGTCCAAACGCGCTAACCACTTAGCTAATCCCTTCCCTTGCTACTAAGTGTGTGTGTGTGTGTGTGTGTGTTTAATGACAAAGTGGAATTATTATCAATTATGATTAGACATTAGAAAATAGTGTATAATAAATAGCATGTTTTTAAGGTTAATTTATAACTAAATTTTAATAGTGTTGTTATGTGTGCTCAGTATTTTATCAAGTCATTTTTGTTAGGAGGGGGAGATAAGAAATTTCAGGAGTATACTATACTAAAATGAATAGATAAATTTTAAAGAAAGGCATTGTAAAGTTTATGGACAGTCAAAAACTTGTACAAGTAATAAATAAATGTGAATTCCAAGCAAGGTTAATACAAGAAAATATGTAGGGAAATTGATAATGTAAGAAGGTTGCCAGCAAACGGCATATTGGAGATTATATTAAAATAAATAATATAGAAAATGAAAAATATAGAATGTATTCGGTTTTATTATAAAAATAATACACTTAGTAATATAAATTTATAATCTCCCATACATGCATACAATCAACAAACACAATAAGTGTCGAATGTAATAGAAACATTCCGTTGAAATGAACTCTCTACACGAACTTAAATAAATTTGCTCTGACGATGGATGAAAATCCGAAACTGGTCAGGAATAAAAGGAATATGCTTGCTACGATGTATAAAATACTAGATATTAACAATTTCTTGAAAATGGAATAGGTTACGCCATTCTGGATCCTCCTAATTGGAATTCCCAGCGAATACAACATCTCAAATATGATTTCCTTATACCGGGCTGACTGGTAACTAATGTAAGCCGTATCTCAGGTACAACACATTTTCCTGTAGCGTCTAAAGCATATTGAACTACAATGAAATTAGGAAGCACTATTTTGCATATATAAATGCATTAAATAAAATAAATTAAATATATTTCAGTCTCTCTCCACTAGAATATGAATAATATACTAGTCAAATCGCTTAGTTTAATCTAAAACTCGTCGGAGCCTCCCTTGAGGATGAAAAATAATTGTACGCCACACTATTTCAAGGTTTATTGTTCCCTCAGAATACATCTCACACCTACCTACCCTGTATCATTAGGAACAATTTTTTTTTTCTGTAGATGATTTAAAACAATAAACTAGTAAATTTTAAGTTACTAAATGCTTACTTGACCCCAATTTTATAATAAATGGAAGAGTCTAAACTTTTTATGTAGTTTTTATGAAAGAAAATTGCAGAAAACTGACAAAACTGTGCAGTAAAAATGCACTTCGGTCAATAGATAGACTCAGTGTATAAACTAAATTTGCTCTGTGCAAGTCTGTGTTGTCACCCAGTCTGAACAAACGCCTCCTGAAGATGGGCGACGACCGAACCGTCGATGACCACAAAATGAAGCAGGCTACCACGGAAAATGTCTCTGATGATCAATAGATTTTTTCTTCATACTCGTAATTTTGGCCACATAATTGAATTAATACTACTTGGATGAATTATATATGTTAAGCTCAAAGACCGAAAATGCTCATAGCGAAAAACAACGCTATGTGGTCAGTGTAAAACATCCACATCGCGAAATTCGTGTTATAGCTCTTATGAAAACGCTCAACGATACGTTGTGGCAATCATAGAAAGACCACATAGAGAAATCGTGTGGTGGCTATCATGCTATACGACCACAACGCATTGTTGCAATGAAGAACAGCCATGACGCGTTCTCGGCACTAGTTGGTGTAACCAAACCACGTCGGACAGGTTGTAACTTGTCGGCTTGAGTACAACTACGCATTAAACCATCAGTAGAGTTGTTTAATACATTTCTTGTCTGTTTCTGAGGGTGAACGTATATCAGCGCTAATCGTGATCAATAAAAAAGAAGTGTTTTATGATAAATTACGTGAGTTTGTGGAAAGAAGCATTGATCGCAGTTTTATCAACGTCCGTCAAGTTGGACTGGCCACCATCGAATTTTAAAAAGATTTTTTGCACATCGTTAGTGCCGCGTTTGTGCCGGCGATCTGCAAAATTTCAGCGTTTGTGCCGTATAATTAGCAGAGTTATTAAAGAAAGAATGTGGCCAGCCCAACTTGACGTCAAGTTAGACTGGCCACCAATTTCTATTTGACTTTTGAAAATTCTTTTTTTACCAATCGTTAGTGCTGCGTTTGTGCCGGCGATTCACCAAATTTCATCGTTTGTGCCGTAAAATTGAAAAAGTTATTAAACAAATAAAGTGGCCAGTCCAACTTGACGTCAAGTTAGACTGGCCACAAAATTTCTATTCACTTTTTTCAACTTTTCTTTTTGCTAATCGTTAGTGCTGCGTTTGTGCCGGCGATTCACCAAATTTCATCGTTTGTGCCTTAAAATTGACAAAGATAATAAGAAAAAAAAGTGGCCAGTACAACTTGACGTCAAGTTAGACTGGCCACAAAATTTCTATTCACTTTTTTAAACTTTTCTCTTTGCCAATCGTTAGTGCTGCGTTTGTGCCGGCGATTCACCAAATTTCATCGTTTGTGCCATAAAATTGACAAAGATATAAAGAAAAAAATGTGGCCAGTCCAACTTGACGTCAAGTTAGACTGGCCACAAAATTTCTATTCACTTTTTTAAACTTTTCTCTTTGCCAATCGTTAGTGCTGCGTTTGTGCCGGCGATTCACCAAATTTCATCGTTTGTGCCTTAAAATTGACAAAGATATTAGGAAAAAAAAGTGGCCAGTACAACTTGACGTCAAGTTAGACTGGCCACAAACTTTATTTTCACTTTTTTCAATTTTTCTTTTTACCAATCGTTAGTGCTACATTTGTGCCGGCGATTCACCAAATTTCAACGTTTGTGCCGTAAAATTGACAAAGATGTTGACGAAAAACTGTTCGTCGTACTTGGAAACCGAAGCCCATGGCTGCGGGTAACATTTGAAAGTGTGCCCGTGCTCCATTGACAACCAACGGCCCTTATCAGGGCCACCAACTAAAATGTACTGGCCCTCGATATCTAATCAAAATTCCGGAATTTTTTCTTCGCTAATCTTAAGTGATTCATTTGTGCCAGCGATCCACCAAATTTCAGCGTTTGTGCTGCAAAATTGACAAAGTTATTGAGGTGTCAAGTTAGACTGGCCACAAAATTTCTATTCACTTTTTTAAACTTTTCTCTTTGCCAATCGTTAGTGCTGCGTTTGTGCCGGCGATTCACCAAATTTCATCGTTTGTGCCATAAAATTGACAAAGATATAAAGAAAACAAAGTGGCCAGTCCAACTTGACGTGAAGTTAGACTGGCCACCAATTTATATTCACTTTTTTAAACTTTTCTCTTTGCCAATCGTTAGTGCAGCGTTTGTGCCAGCGATTTACCAAATTTCATCGTTTGTGCCCTATAATTGTCAAAGATATTGACGAAAAACTGTTCGTCGTACTTGAAAACCAAAGGCCATGGCTGCGAGTAACATTTGAATGTGCGCGTGCTCCACTGACCGCCAACGGCCCTTATCAGGGCCAGCAACTAAAATGTACTGGCCCTCGATACCTAATCAAAATTCTGGAATTTTTTCTTCGCTATTCTTAAGTGATTCATTTGTGCCAGCGACCCACCAAATTTCAGCGTTTGTGCTGCAAAATTGACAAAGTTATTGAGGCGTCAAGTTAGACTGGCCACCAATTTCTATTCACTTTTTAAACTTTTCTCTTTGCCAATCGTTAGTGCTGCGTTTGTGCCGGCGATTCACCAAATTTCAACGTTTGTGCCGTAAAATTGACAAAGATATTGACGAAAAACTGTTCGTCGTACTTGAAAACCAAAGGCCATGGCTGCGAGTAACATTTGAATGTGCGCGTGCTCCACTGACCGCCAACGGCCCTTATCAGGGCCAGCAACTAAAATGTACTGGCCCTCGATTTCTAATCAAAATTCTGGAATTTTTTCTTCGCTATTCTTAAGTGTTTCATTTGTGCCAGCGACCCACCAAATTTCAGCGTTTGTGCTGCAAAATTGACAAAGTTATTGAGGCGTCAAGTTAGACTGGCCACCAATTTCTATTCACTTTTTTAAACTTTTCTCTTTGCCAATCGTTAGTGCTGCGTTTGTGCCGGCGATTCACCAAATTTCAACGTTTGTGCCGTAAAATTGACAAAGATATTGACGAAAAACTGTTCGTCGTACTTGAAAACCAAAGGCCATGGCTGCGAGTAACATTTGAATGTGCGCGTGCTCCACTGACCGCCAACGGCCCTTATCAGGGCCAGCAACTAAAATGTACTGGCCCTCGATTTCTAATCAAAATTCTGGAATTTTTTCTTCGCTATTCTTAAGTGATTCATTTGTGCCAGCGACCCACCAAATTTCAGCGTTTGTGCTGCAAAATTGACAAAGTTATTGAGGCGTCAAGTTAGACTGGCCACCAATTTCTATTCACTTTTTTAAACTTTTCTCTTTGCCAATCGTTAGTGCTGCGTTTGTGCCGGCGATTCACCAAATTTCAACGTTTGTGCCGTAAAATTGACAAAGATATTGACGAAAAACTGTTCGTCGTACTTGAAAACCAAAGGCCATGGCTGCGAGTAACATTTGAATGTGCGCGTGCTCCACTGACCGCCAACGGCCCTTATCAGGGCCAGCAACTAAAATGTACTGGCCCTCGATTTCTAATCAAAATTCTGGAATTTTTTCTTCGCTATTCTTAAGTGTTTCATTTGTGCCAGCGACCCACCAAATTTCAGCGTTTGTGCTGCAAAATTGACAAAGTTATTGAGGCGTCAAGTTAGACTGGCCACCAAATTTATATTCACTTTTTTAAACTTTTCTCTTTGCCAATCGTTAGTGCTGCGTTTGTGCCGGCGATTCACCAAATTTCATCGTTTGTGCCGTAAAATTGACAAAGATATTGACGAAAAACTGTTCGTCGTACTTGAAAACCAAAGGCCATGGCTGCGGGTAACATTTGAATGTGCGCGTGCTCCACTGACCGCCAACGGCCCTTATCAGGGCCAGCAACTAAAATGTACTGGCCCTCGATTTCTAATCAAAATTCTGGAATTTTTTCTTCGCTATTCTTAAGTGCTTCATTTGTGCCAGCGACCCACCAAATTTCAGCGTTTGTGCTGCAAAATTGACAAAGTTATTGAGGCGTCAAGTTAGACTGGCCACCAATTTCTATTCACTTTTTTAAACTTTTCTCTTTGCCAATCGTTAGTGCTGCGTTTGTGCCGGCGATTCACCAAATTTCAACGTTTGTGCCGTAAAATTGACAAAGATATTGACGAAAAACTGTTCGTCGTACTTGAAAACCAAAGGCCATGACTGCGGGTAATATTTGAAAGTGCCCCTGCTCCACTGACCACCAACGGCCCTTTTCAGGGCCACCAACTAAAATTACTGGCCACTGATTTCTAATCAAATTTTCGGAATTTTTTCTTCGCTAATCTTAAGTGATTCATTTGTGCCAGCGAACCCACCAAATTTCAGCGTTTGTGCTGCAAAATTGACAAAGTTATTGAGGCGTCAAGTTAGACTGGCCACAAAATTTCTATTCACTTTTTTAAACTTTTCTCTTTGCCAATCGTTAGTGCTGCGTTTGTGCCGGGGATTCACCAAATTTCATCGTTTGTGCCATAAAATTGACAAAGATATAAAGAAAAAAAAGTGGCCAGTCCAACTTGACGTCATGTTAGACTGGCCACCAATTTATATTTAACTTTTGAAAATTCTTTTTTTACCAATCGTTAGTGCCGCGTTTGTGCCAGCGATTTACCAAATTTCATCGTTTGTGCCGTAAAATTGTCAAAGATATTGACGAAAAACTGTTCGTCATACATGAAAACCAAAGGCCATGCCTGCGGGTAATATTTGAAAGTGTCCCGCTCCACTAACCACCAACGGCCCTTTTCATGGCCACCATCTAAAATTTACTGGCCACTGATTTCTATTCAAATTTTCGAACTTTTTTCTTTGCTAATCTTAAGTGATTCATTTGTGCCAGCAACCAACCAAATTTCAGCGTTTGTGCTGCAAAATTGACAAAGTCAGAAACATACAAACCTTTTCATAAAATATTATGACAACAAAATGGTTAAAAATGAATTAATATTTAAATATTAAGAGTATTTTTTCATTTCTCAAATACCTCCTGCAATGTGGAAGTGCAGCTCACAAACAAATCCAAAGTGATATTCTTGCCAACTTTGAGTGTAAATTTTATATTGTAAAACAGTACATAAGTAGAAAATTTGTAGTGCTTTCGGTATTAGAGTTTATTGAGAATAACATAAATAAAATAGATAATAATATTTCTGGAATTTTAAGAAGTTATTAATAAATAATAACTCAGTGTGACCCTTAAGTTCAGCCCATTCGTCATTTTAACATCGAATTATGTAATACCTTATTCTTATTTTCCGTAATAAACGTATAGTTAATAAAGTTGGAATTATGGGTAAAACGTCTATGCATTTGAAAAGTTCTTAACTTTTTATAAATAATGTTAAAAAAATTAAAAATTTTGTGAAATGAACACTCGCCCCATGTTATTAGTTGTTCACAAAAGGCATATTGAGGCCATGTCTACGTTATGGTCCGGCCCATCGCTTATGAGCTTGGCAATAGAGCGCAGTTTTCCAGACTCGGAGGGTCGGAAGGAAGTGTTAAAAACAAAGAGTCGACTGCTGAGATAAAGCATCTCTAGTGAAGAAGAAAGATGCTTGCTCCTCCCAAGGCAAAGACAACCGAGGCTCCTAAACCAAAAAAGCGGCTAAGCCGAAGAAGCCAGCAGCAACAACAAAGGCTGCGCCCAAAAAGAATTAAGTTCCAAAGCAGGTTGTTAAAAAAAAATTGTCAACGGCCCTTTTCAGGGCCACCAACTATTAAACACATTGTACAAGCTTCACAGTCTCATACACAAGCCTTTGCATAAGATCTGTCATTTAAAGGTGAGAAAACCAGACAGAAGCCATGTTTCATAAGAAGCTCTTTTAATATTGATGAAAAGTAGAAGTAGGACCACAAATGAACCAGTTTTTTATCAACTCTAAATTTGCATTATGTTTATATGCAGCATTACGGACCCAACTATATATTCTAAATTTTCATGATAACTGACCATAAAAACACGAAACGAACACAATTTTTAATTTCTCTTTTTTTCTAACTGCTTTTAGAATAGCAAACAATAATGGAACTTTCCAATTTTCCGCAAGAGATAGATTGACAATATTAGATTTCCATTCTCACTTATCCTATTTTTTGTTAACCTCTAAACGAACTAATATCCCTTTAATAAACACAGGCTTAGTGTACCTCGCGGACATATCAATGTAAGTAATAAATACTCATGGAATATCCCTGAAAATTGGGCAGTGTATTCGTAATTAATAAAGTGAAAGGGAAAACTTACTGATAATGGGTACGACTTAACAATGCCATATGAAAAAAACAATAATTTGTTATTACAGACCTGCAAACACTATAAAAAGGTTTACGCAAATGTTTGTTGATAGATTATGATATAGAGAAATGGATATTTCACAAGAATCATAATGGCAAAGCAAGGGAAAATGCTGGCTTCTATCTTTGTAAAACTGCAGTCCAAATGAAACTTGGCTATAAAAACAGTAAAATGCTTGTTATTTTCGAGGACAATAAAAAACAGCGTTAATCATAATCACCTGTGACTCAAGAAGAAAAAACTGATTCAGCTAAAAGGGGTAGAAAAAAGAAAGGAGCATCAATCGAGATTAGTGGCTAAATATTACTAAATACTTAGATTTAATTTATTTATATTTATTAGACGTATTTAATGGAAGAATCAAAAGTTAATAAAATGACTTTTTTGAGTAAGGCCCATAATCCAAATTTTTAATGAATTTCTCGGAACAACGATTCAAACGAAATTATACATCCCGATATTCACGTTTAGTATAAAATTTTAATGACATTCGTTTTTATGGAGAAAACTGTTCAGTATAAATGTATTTCCGATGAACCGATTTTCTTCAAACTCAAAATATTAGTAACATATATAGTCTATTTATTATGAAGAAACAATTATATATAATAAATTGAAAAAGAACTTGAAAGGAAAATATGACCACCATCGCTCCATCAAATCCCCTTAGATGATAACTAGACCGAAAGAAATGTTTTAAACAGAACCTTCTTTATTATCTTCTTTACTATTTTCAACCAGCTGTAATTTTGCCTGGACGGTATCAATTACTTCCGAAAACCAAGAAACTTCAGATTCGGCCTGTCCAGACTCTAAAACACTGTCATCATATCTTTGTAGTTCATCATCTTGTTCTTGCACGTCAGTATTTTGTACTTGACCCCTGGAAATAAACTGCATAATTTCTCTCTTTGCAGTCTTTGTTGCCATATTATCATATGCTGATAAAGCAATGAATAATACTTGGGCAACAATGTATTTTATATTCTGCAAATCTGTTAAATCAGTTAACAGACCAATGCAATGGCAGTACATTTTCTTAATTCTTTTATCTTTATTTATGAAACATTTCCAACGTGTTACCGCTTTAATGAAATGATTCCGATCCATTCTAACGAAACAAGTTGGAATAACTTCTTTCTTTGTTAAACTTGCATAACAAGATTCAACATAAGAGTTTACACTTGTTTGGTCTGCAAATACTGATGTGACTGCCTTTATTAAAGCTGCGGAGTCATCTGTTCGAACTTCGTTAGGTTTTCTACGAGTATGGCTTAACCATTTCTGAAACCAGTCAGACAATGAAACGGTATCATAGGCCTGTGATAACATCTGTATTACAGGTACGGCAGGACCGCAACTGACAGATAAAACTCCTGCATATAGAAAAGTATGTTTACTTTTTTTAAATGCTACAGGTTTCGGGTCAGGTATCAACGGTTTTATCAAACTTCCAGTAGCATCTATTGACAGAACAGTGTAATTTTTCGAGCCATAGCTTTTATATAATTGAACTTGGGCTGGAGTCCAATAGTGGACAAAAAAAGGATCCAACCCGCAATTATGAATACTGCTAACATATGGTAAAGTATATTTCAGTGACCAAATTGCTAGCATAGGGTTACTGTGCACCCGTTTCTCCAGATTAGCCTCATATTTTGCCTGACGATAAATTTGTTCAGAATGAATGTGAGGAGGTTCTTGATCGCCAAACTGCATAAGCTCATTCGCTAGTCCTCTTCGATATGATGATGCCGACATTTGTTGCAGGCCTTCAGCAACTTTTAACCTTTTTATTCCGGATAGCTTTCTTTTTATTGCACTATCGTGTTTCACTTTTTCATCATAATCATAAACCTTACAGTGCATTTTAATGTTGCTTTGGTCTTCGTCCTGTACTTGACCTATGATTAAAATGGCTCCACACTGTTTGCATTTTGCCTCACAGAAAATATTTCCTGTACCCGTCCTAAATATCCATGTACAGGGCAACTTCTTATTCTGGAATAATAAATCATTAAGAACATGGGTCCATTGTCCTTTAGGCAACACAGTTCTTCTGCGGAATTTAATGTGGGGTCTGGCTTTTTCATTTCGAGTGGTGAAGACTGAAATTGGTTTTATCAATTTCCATATTTCTTCACCTACATCTACATCAAATTTAAGGCAATCTGTATCACTTGAATTGCTTTCTTTATTGTTATCACTTGACTTACTTTCTTCAACCTCATCATCAGATGGGCTAACTTGCAAAGCAATTGGTTTTTCTTCTGGGGTATGAAGCTCTGGTAAAATTTGAGAGACATTTCTTCTTAAGAAATTATATAAAGCTTTTGCACTTACTTGATAATTTAAATCCTCAACAATTCTAGAATAAATGACATGGCTTGGTACAGGTATTCTACCACAAAACAATATATTGTCTCTATACTTTGCAATAGCACTGAGCACTTGATGAGCAGGGACCTTACTTTTTCTTGGCATTTTGTCGGTGTAAATAAACTTTTAAAATTATTAATAAACAATAATTTACTAAATAAACTCGAGCTATATAAAGTACTTAAAATAAATGCAATGTCGGATTAGTGTAGTATTTATGTATGTAGTATGTATAGTATGTATTTATTAGTGTAGTATGTTAAGAGTTGCTTCAGAAACAATATTGCAATATATCAAAGTAATGTAATGTTGCAGTGTGTACTTTAATGTACGAAAATAGTATGTTACTAATAGTGTAAGTGTAGTGGGTTTGTAGGTATGGGTGTGTAGTAATTAATAGCTATGTGTATTAAGTAAATTTATATGTTAGTGTTTCAAATATGAACTGTAAGCACAAAGTTACACTGTAATGAATAAAACAGAGAAAACGCAAAAAGTATATTCTCACTTTTAACAAAAATTTGAGAGTGTTAATAAACTTTTCACTTTTTTCCAGTAAATAGCGCACTGTAAAACACAGCAAAGTCCAAAAAGAACTAAATCAAATTTTAGCATTTTTTTACCTCCAAAGAACTACCCCGACGAAGAATCACCCCTACGAGGAACTCCCCCTACTTTTCTTATAGAGCATGCGCAACGAAAATAATACTACTGCGGGAATTACTATATATTTTTTGATGTAAATCTCATAATAAATGAAATATTTTTAATAATTTTACCTTTTAATGTGTATTAAATTTCCCGAATTGTGTTTTCACAGAAAATTCATGTTTTGTATTCCTCTCAATACGATAAAATTTTTATAACAATGGTGTGAATGTGTTAAAAAATTTCTAAGAAACGAAAAGTCCAGAGATCAAACTGTTTTCGTTTAGGTACTTCCACCACATAAGCGACTTTACTGATCTTTTTTTTTTTCAGTTTCCCTTGATTTGGCTCCAACAATTCCCTTCGTATCTATCTCACATTTTCCTATTCATTTTATTTCAAACATTTTCCGTGAAGATGATTTTTTTTATTGTTCTCAGAGAATACAGACATTACGCGCTCCTGTAAAGTCCTAGTTCCGTACAATTACTCGTTTCACATTCCCCACAAACGCTCTTTTGAGCAAATATTTTTCGCAGCAGTAAATCTAATATTTTCAATAAGATTTCCAATAGCTACATTGATAGCTATTCAATTGCATACATTTACACTAATATAAGTAGTGTTTTAATTGCGTGGTACATATTTCCCCTGAGTAATATCCCTGTTCAAGCACGTTTATTTGTAAAACTCCAAGAATAATGCAGTAGCACCTATCCTTACTACATGAATTTAGATTTCACTATTTCACTAAATTTATGTCAATATCTTATTTCAGTTTCACATTTAATGTCGCATTATTATATAATATAACAATATAATTCGAATTTGATGATGAAAACAGAAGGTAACATTGAAACTTTATAATAATGGTATCATTATTAATAAATCATGGCATTAGTATTAATATAACCATATAATATTTCCATTAATTACTTTTGTAAAGAAATTAAATTTGATCATTGACAAGCTTAAATAGAGATAGTAGATACACATCAAAACAAAAGTGACAATACATTAGTTAGTAATAGCTTTAACAATGAAAACGCCAGGATAAACAAGGAAACTAAATAAAAATAGTAATCATTAGAACAAACCAAAACAAAAAACCTACTTTGTTTAAAATATACACACATGCACAGTCAAGAATAAATACTTTAATATCAAATTAAATGAAAAATCATTTTGTTTCATCTTATTTATTATTGAATTCTTGCTGTCTAGTTCATTTATTTATTATTTTTTTATTTACTACATTGAAGCATTACAAGCTTAGTGTAGGGAGTTGGCTTACAAAATTTAAAAATAAAAGTAAATACATTTTAATATTATAAAATAAAAGCAATAACGGCAAAAATTTAGATCATTTTGGCAACCATTGCAAAACAATTAGCCTACCATTTTAAATAGCTTATAATAGCATTAAGCTTTAGTTCATAAGCAGCATTTACCTCACTTAACAGTTTATATTATTCATTAATCATGGATGAACGCAACATAAATAAAGTTAAATATCTTAAAACAACAAAATTTCGACTGAAGTGAGTAAATTAAATAGTTGTTTTTCTTAGCTAATAGTACATAGAATAGATAACTGAGGTATATATTTTACTCTTAAACAGTCATAAATCGGACAAGTAATAAATGAATGAAATAAGTCTTCATTTTCATAAAGATTACAAAGAGTGCAAAGCTGGTTAGGTTTGGTTAAGTAAGCTATTGGTTTATATTCAATTTTTTTAGAAAAATTACTGCAAGTTCTGAGTTGAAATACTATGCTACTAACATGGAATGGTAGAGAAAATAGTAAATGTTCAGTAGCTGAGAGGAACATAGAGGAAGAGGAAAACTACGCCTAAATACACATATTTTTTTGTTACCTCAATTTCAGTATTTTCATAGACAAGTTTTTCTAAAAGAGTTGTACGTCCTCTATGAAATTTTATAATTTTAGTTTTAGCGGGATTTACTTTTAGGGAATTAAGATGACAATATTCCTCCAGTGCCTTTAACTTTCTTTTCATGTCAACATAAGAGTCGGACAAATTAATTAGATCGTCCGCATATAAGGGAACCAATAATTCGTTAAGGCCATCTATATTCAGACCAGAAATACCCTCCGTTTCCATAAAAATTTTTTCTAAATCCGATATAAACAAGATGAACAGGAAAGGGGAGAGAATTTCCCAATGGAAAACCACTTCTGTCGTTAAAATATCAGAGGATACATTAGATCCTACTCTTACATTTAAAACAGCGTTATCATAAAAATGTTTTAAAATTCTGATAATTTTAGGGCACTAGCGCATTTCAAACAGTTTAGTCCAATGTTTAACAGAATCAAAGCAAGGTCTAGTTTATTTATGCATTTCTGAAATTCTCTGAAATATTGTGATATTAGCGTGCTACCTTCCAAGGGCACTCCACTTCTCTCTTATCCAAATATTTTACATGTATATATTACACTTTGTGAATTATTTCCATTGCACGGACAGTTTGGAGATTTCATTCGTTTAAATCTATTCATTCATGTTTTCCCTTTAAGCCTCGAAAATATTGTGGTAAAGAATTGCCTACTAAGTGCTCCTTGTTTACTTTTTCTTCATTGCTTTTCTTATGTCACTTTTGCTTGCACTCTTGCCCTGCCTTCAATCCCTTTTTCAGGATTAATAAATACTTCTTAGTATGTTGAGTATTTTGGAAGTCAATATCTTAGTGACCCTCCTCCAGTCGCTACTCTTATATTCTTTTTTTTTTTTCTTCGTAATAACTTTCTTCATTGTCTTTTGCCAAAAATGTGTCCATAATACTTGAAAGACTTTCTTTCATTTCCATCTGAATTTATTAGAGTTGTTAGGTAACTACCTGCTTTCTACTTTATGCTACAATTTATGCCTCGTATTCCATAGTATAAGTTGCAATATAATAAATTTTATAAGTAATTATAGTAAGATATATGTGAATTGTTTTGTTATATGAAAATTATTATGTTTTAATATAATAAGTTTTATATCGTTTTAATCATAACTTTTGTACATCATACGTTAATTGTGAGATTTAAATCACATTTAAGCTACAGTATCCTTTTCAGGAATTTAATTTTTCATTTGTGATGTCCGGTCAAATATTTTTTTTTTAATTTGTAAATATTCTTCTTATAGAACCTCTCTTATAATAGATTATTGTATGTTCTTTGATGCCGCCTTCTAAAAGCATTACTTTTATTTATTATCCTCAGGTAAAATGGGATTATTGTGTGTTATGATACCGCCTTCTTAGGGCTTCAATTGCTTTTCTTAGAACAGATAATTCGTACTTTAATCATGGAAACAGTCAATAGTGATCCCTTTCATCTGGAGATCATTGGGCGTTCTGTGCACCTGCCCCTGTTTTATACAAAGAAAGGAATTCCAAATTACAAAGGACTTGGCCAAATTTACCGTTCTGTTATTTAGGACCGTCCCTATCACCACTAAAAATTTATTTTTAATCTAAGATTTCTATTTCCAAAACTTTTCAAAGATTGTTCTTGGAAATTGTGGATACTTCACTTCCAATTTTGATTAATGAAAGGTTAACATGTCTATTTCCTTATATTTACAGCACTGAAAAGGAGGAAGGTGATTAAAATGGTTTTACTGGGTAATTAACTGCTAATCTCGTTTTAAAATTAATTTTGATATCGGCTTAGAATCTATATTTGACGTTGTTTTTAATCCCACATTAATAATACATTATACATTTAATAATATAAAAATGTTAAAAAATAGAACAAATACCGCTATTTTCAATTGTATTACTTTCTAACTTATAGTTTTTTGTACTAATACTTTTTACTGATGTTTTTAAACTTTTTACACTAATTTGGATGCAATAGAAATTTTTCACAGAATTTAAACAGAACTTACGTTTGCCTCCAGCGATAATTTTTTTTTTTACTCAACTTGAGTTTAACTAATTTTTTATTTATTTATTACTGCTTACAAAGTTATAAATTTCGAGCAGAGAGTTGGCATTATATAAATTTATTACTAATACAAAACTAGATCAAGAAATTAAATATTAAATGAAAGTATAAATCCAAATAAATAAAAGTAATTGAAATAATTACAAATTAAACAAAAAGATAGACAAAATATTTAAAATATATATAAAAAAATTATTGGCAAACTTGATAGTCATTGCTCTTAAATATAAAGAAATGTAATAATTAGTAATAATGGTAAGAAAAATACAAAAAAAAAATCATTTTGGGAATACGGTCTACCTGTTTAATGACAACTGACTTCAATTATTTCTAGTCAACCGGAAACTAGTAAATTTACTTCTAACATAAATGTGTCTTAGTTTTAAGGCCAAAAAAAAATTTCTCAAAATAGTTAAAAATTAATTACTCCTTTAATTTTCTTATTCTCAGACTGTTAACAACGAAATAGATAGATAGAATTCAACTTATTTATATCCTCCACAATTAACAGATCTTCCAGAAGATCAGAGTTAGAACTATTTGACAGAATATATTGAGATAAAAATTTTCTTCTTTCTTCTGTTAGTGAAGGACACACAAATAGCATATGTTGCAAACTGTCTCTATCATTTCCGCACACTTTACATTGCATACCTGTTGCGAATGTGGACCTCTCCCAACCAATTTTTATAGAAAAATATTTCATGCTGAGCACTCCCACCTTATCAATAGCACAATTAATATTCAGATACTTCTCTCCAAAAATTTAGAGAACAAATTCTCTTGTACCAGATATTGTAGGAGGAGTTCAAAACAAACTCTATATCACAGGATATTAAATGGTTTTGATAAGCTTTAATTAAAGAACCTTATAAAGTGAAAAAAAAAAACATTATTGAAAAAAAACCATTTCATAACTTTCTTTATCCGGTTCTTCAATGTTGTAAATTAGTAAGTTATAGTCTCTTTCTCTACTTCTTAGAAGCCTTATCTCTGCTTCTTCCTTGACCAATTTCTCTTTAAGCTCTTTTTTTTCAATGTTGAATCCCTCTAATTCTGATGTTAACTTATCAATTTTAACATTGATAGAGAACATTAAAGACTTTTTCATTCCTAACACCTCTTGAGTATTTAAATCAACTTTATTTTTTATCTCTATTAATAATTGTTTAAATTCGTCCATACTAAATCTAGGTTGATCAGTATTGGGCATATTTTAAAATTACCATATAATTAATTAAATTTTGCGAAAAAAAAACAACAAAAAAATCAAAAAATACAATCAATGTTAGAAAAGGCGCAGATACTAATAGAAGCCTCTATATTAATAACACTGTATTAGAAAGATCAAGAGTTTAACTAATTTTAACTCAATTTGATCCACGTTTTTGCAAATAAATTGAACCTTCAAATCGCCTTGATATAAATGTCTAAATAAGAATGAGCTACTATATTATATTATACTAGTGTTATATTATAATTAATACACTAGCCACTAATGGACTAGGTAAAGGATGCTTAATGAAAAGAAAAAACTGTTGCTAAACACTGACAAAGGCATCCCTTACTGTAATTTTGGTAGTGATTAGCGAAAAATTTTCTTTATACATTCTTTTCTTCACTAAACGTCAATTGGCTTCAATTTATAAAAGCGGTTTAATAAAACCACACTTTTCAGAGAAACATTATAACACCACTTCAAAACCACATCGAATCAGTTCTTAAATCAATGGACTTATGAGAGCCTCTGTGAACAAAATCAAAGAAAGTAACAATTCGCCATCACAAACGCAGCATTAAAATTTCTCTGAAACTCCATTAGAAACATGATCACATAAGATTAGAGAAGAAAAAATTCCAGAATTTTGATTAGAAATCGAGGGCCAGTACATTTTAGTTGCTGGCCCTG
>JAAEAF010003044.1:0-116027 GCA_011037195.1 Triatoma infestans
ATACATACACACACACACACACACACACACACACACAATTATCTAAAAACCACTTTTTTTTTTAAAGGGACCTCAAAACCTATATTTCCGGTGAAAGCTCGATATCGAAAATTTGACACCGATTACCATACTTCCTCTCTTACTAGGAGTAAGAGAAATTAAAAATCAAGTCAAGTCTCTGCTTCTGGTTGATGAATTTTGCACAAAATCTTATATGCAGACATTTTCGGTGAAAACTCAATTGGGAAAATTCAATTAAATTAATGAATAAGAGAAAGTAAAAAAAAAAACTAATTTTATTTTTATAGATTATATTTTACTCATTCATCACGAGATAAACAGAATGAAAGGTGGCCATACTTATTTACTATATATTTCTTCCTCAACATATGATAGGGAAAACTTTTCTTTTATTATTTTCATAAACTCCATAAAATTTCCACTTCCCCCTTTATTTTTTTGAAGATTATCGTAAAACACCAGAAGCCACTTTCTTTTTAATAATAAAGCTAGCACTAGAGCGGTCCCCTTTGGTAAAAAAAAATAATAATAATCCAATTTTATCTTTTTACGCGATATATACGTGACGTAACAGCGTGAATTATCGATGTATATATCGTATATAGTAAATCAATTTAGCCAACTAAACCTCCCCCTATTTGGGTAATGGTTTTTCACTTTGATGTATGTATTACAAAGAAAAGAAGAAGAAGAAATCGATATATATATATATACATATCCATTACGATATTTCAGCCAAGTGGAAAATATTTCTTTAGAAGCGAGGGAAAAATAAAAGAAAATGAAACTTGTGAAAATAAATAACAATCCACTTTTTTTTTTTAAATTAAAAGTAAACAAATTTACTTTTCAAGTGTGAATAATATTGAATGAAAATTCACAGTGAAGGAAATTGACGGAAAAGATTGTAAACAAAATAAAGAAAGTCTAATATAAACAAAGCACTCACATGACTTTCTGTTCTTTGTACTTCTAAATATTAAAATCGTGTCAAAATTTGTGGAAATTTAATTTTCACCGGAAATACATTTTTGGAGGGGGCGAATAGTCAGGACAACATATCTTGAGGACATCATATCTTGAAAAAAAATGAAAAACTCACACAGCAAGCTCAAAGTTAGTATTCCGTTTGTCTCAAACACAAAGGTTTCTCACAAAAATTTATCAAGCGGAAGTGCGACTTTACTGAACTTTTGTTTTCCATATTTTTCAGCGATTTTATTCGGAAATGACTCCATAGATTTTCTTTAAACTTCGTATACCATCTACATAACTACCACTTTTATTCTGAAATATTTTCCCAGGATTCTGTGTGGAGGGAGAGTTCTGGAGCAAGAGTAGCGTTAAAGTTTTGCTCAAAAACAACCCTTCTGTTCAGCGTATGATTCTCACCAACTATATTATATTAATACACATTAGAAGTATCGTTAAAATTCCAGTTTTTTTAGAAAACCCGCTAACCGGAAATGTGACTTTGCAGAAAAAGTTTTTGACATTGAACTACAACAACTACAACTTGAAATTGATCTCTTTTTACATTTTTCCAAATAAAATGGATTTTATAGGAACATCAGTGGCACTTGGGGCATAAAATTTCAAATGGCATTGGTTCAATGTTTTTGGCACTCTCTTCTGGACTATAACTGCCTCGATAGTTACATGTCTCTCCTGTTCAATAATATCTGCCAATTTATATATATATATTGTGAATCAGACTTTTTTTGTTTAATTTTCTCGCAATGGACCAAAGATGCTGATTCTTTAGACTGACAGTTGCTGCTTCTGGGCGGGGACGTGTAGTTAGCCTTAAGTGCCATTTCAGTACATTATACTGTATACCACCACCGCCTATATAATATTATTATCATTCAAATTACAGTATATTATTATTGAAGGTATTTTTTTTTTAAACTTTCTTTTATTTTAATAAAATATGTATATTATGGCCTTCATTATGTATATGGTTGAAATTCTGGCAATTTACATATCAAGAAAATTTTCTGGTTAATTTTATTGATGTAGAGTAAGTGACAGAGTGTGTGTGCGTGTGAGATAGAGAGATCGTTTTAGAAAGGAGAAGTTCTTGTACGTCTGTCAGTCTCTTACTTCGTAAAGTGAAGTAGGATAAGTCAGTTAGTAGTGTTGTTAGAAAGGTTTTAGGTATGTGTATATGTCTGTGTGTCGTATGTCAGTTCAGTTCCTGTACTCCTGGTGTTCGTTGTATGTTCAGAGAAGGTACTCTTACTTCTAAGAGAAGGCTTCTACAGTCTCTCTCTCTCCTTCCCAAACTATCTACTTGCTTTGCAGGTGGATAATTTAACTTGGCAAGTAATACCAAAACCCCTTGGGGCATACACTCTTGGAGTGTGTGTGTTTGTGTCAGTGTATATGTTTTCCTGAGTGTATATGTCTGTAGATCTTCCTCCTCCGTCTTCTTCTTCTTCTTCTTCCACTTCACAGACAGACAGTAGAGACCAACTTTAACAATGGAGATGTTGCAAATTTAGTTGGATAGAATATCTTCTGTTTCTTTCTCTCTGTCTCTCTCTGTGGCGCGGCACACTCACACATTTCCTTTACTATCTTCTATTAAGATAGGTACGTATATAGATGTTTGTGTGTGTGAATATGCGTGTATGTGATCAAAGATGGCGGATATTGTGTGAGCGGTAAAGTCCTTTCCTAACACTTAGACATTACACATGTGTAAAACTTACCTACACACACTCAAATATGTTCGCAGAGTTGCTTGGCTAGGACCCTTCTATTCCTTTTCTCCAACATGCCCTAGCTACTTCCTCTATTTCACTCACTCTCTTACTCTGTACACTCTGAAGTTCTCTGATCAAAGAAGGTCCCTTTTCCGTTCTCTCCAACTAACTCTCCAGTTTGCTCCAACGTCTTCTTGTCTCTTTTGCTTGCTATTCCCGTTACACTCCTGCCATACCATCCGTCCTTACTAACTTGTGTTCTTGTTCCTCCTCTTTTACTACCCAAACACATATTCTCTATCTCTCTCTCTCTTTCATCTCTTACTCTCTTTGTCTGTTCTTAATATATATATATATATACGTACGAGCGAACAAGCATACATAGACTGTCCTTGTCTTTCTCTTGCCTTTAGGTGTGCGTATGTAACCTCCTTTATAAATACACACACACATACACATTCTACAGAAACCCCACTCTCACAAACTATTCCCTTTACATACAAGGCAGAGAGTTCCCTTATTATAATGTGATGCCGCCGTCTTGGCAATTTCAAGGCTCCACTCCTACAACAACTCTCCACTATCTATCTATCTATCTATCCATCCTTGGTCCCTGTTTCTATCAGGTTTCCTTATACGCCCACATTCACAAACACCATCATCCCATGGTTGCTGGCTGGTAGTAGTGTCCCTCCCTTTCGCTTGACGTTAGTAGACATTAGGTGTGGGCCCTGCAGACGTTTGTCCTCCCTCCTACGCCAACAAACTTACAAGGGCCCTTATTGCTTGCCCTGCACCCCCATCGTCCGGATCGTCTCAATCAGTTTCCTCTAACTTCTATCTGAGACTCAGATACAAACTACAAAACCTTTCCTCTTTATTCTTCTATATATGTCTCTCTCTCTTCACTCTGTTTCTCTTTGTGTTGGCTGATTGATAGGTACTATCCCAGTCTCACTTTCTCTTTTCTACCCCCTTCTCTCTGCTTCTTCTTCAACTGCTCCTACTTCTTCTTCTATTTCCTTCAAGTCCATCCACATTCACTTCAACTTTGTTTTTCTTTAGATACAATTTTACAATGTCAACTGCAACTACTATTACCTCCTAACCATTTACCATACCATACCTTCGATTTCATCCTTGCTCATCACTGTATCCAATGTTGCTATTCCATTTTAAATTGTTTCCAACAATGAAGCAATGAAAAAAAAGAAATGAAGATTAAAAAAAAAAAAAAAAACAACTTTGTAAGAGACATGGACAAGTAATTCTTCTACACAGTGTTTTTGTCTTTTTTTTCTTCTGTTTTTAATCGGGCTTTTCGTTCTCTTTCTCTCTCTCTCTCTCTCTCTCTCTCTCTCTCTCTCTCTCTCACTCACTCACTCACTCACTCCATGTTTGCTTCAAACCCTATGTTTAATTTAATGGTAAATTATTTGTTTGCATTGTTTCTGTTGTTTGTCCCTTCCTTCTTCTTCTTTTTTTGACCAGTTTGTAATTCTGTTTAATGAGACAGAACACATCACTTACACGCTTCTTCAATTCTTCTACTTCTCTTTTGTGTCTTTTTATCGTCATTGAAGGCCGTATAATGAGCAAAGTCATTCTTCTGTCCTTCCTTTAACTGGTTCACTTTGAGGTGAGAGTGCACAGTATATGAAGTAAAAGGAAAACAAACAATCTGCTGTGAATCATTCACACGATTTTCCCTTACTACAGTTTAAGTGACAAATTTTTGTTCAAACTTATAATTATTACTAAATGTTTCCGTCTTGGACTTTATACCAATTGGAGCATCTAAACTTAATGAAATGACTTTTTTGAGAAAAACCATACGCTCTCCCTCCCCCCCAAACTTCTTTAAATGAACTTACTCGGGAAAAAGTTCCCGAGAAAAATAATAAGTCTTTGTATGCATATTTAGTGAAACTAATTTAATGGAATCAGTCGGTGTTTTTTTTGGATAAAATTCTTAAAAAACTATTGAAATCATTTCAATAAAAACGCACTTCCGGTCAACCGATTTTCTTCAAATTCAGAATATTGGCAACACATTTAATTCTAATTAATATTATTTAGATGATAGAATTGTATAATAAACTGTAATAGCACTTTAGAAGAAATTGTAGCGCTTAATATGGATAATTAATGTACCAAGTTTAAAGAATATCGTTGGAGCCATTTTTGAGAAAATCACAAAAAAGTGAAGAAAAAAAAAACGTTCAGTAAAGTGGTACTTCCGGTTGAGAAATTTTGACAGACAAGTTACTGCCAGATACCGTGGTGATACCTAAACGGAATATCAACTTTGAACTTTTGTGAAATCACATCTGGAATTTTTTTTTTTTTTGACTTCACACACACACACACACACACAAACCATTTTCTAAAAGCCACTTTTTTCCGGTAATAACTCGATATAGAAAATTTGACACGATTAAAATACTTCCTCTTACTGGGGGTAAAAGAGTAAGATAAATATGCAGTAAAAAATTTGAAGTTTGTATATGAAATATAATTGGTGTGATGTGATGTAGTTTGTGAGTAGTAGTTAGCTTGTGACGTGAGCTTTTGTAAACGGCATGTATGTATGTTTAAGCTAGAGATAGAAATATTAACAAATAATCAAGAGATTTCCACTGTTTTTAAAACAAATATATTAATCTCTAAATGAATTTAAATACTTTACAATATCACATCTATATGCTTATTAAATCAATTGCTTATCTCGAATAAATGCAAAACACTTACGTTTTAACTTATGACTGGCATTGATGCTAAGAGACAAGTGTTCTGGTAGAATGTCTATTTTAGATTGTCTTAAAGGATGACTTCTAATTGTTAGTTCAAATCTTTTTCTGGAGGGAGTGCATTGTGTTACCCTAACTGTTTCTTGTCCCTTTGTCTCTTCAATAGCATTGACCTAAATTATAGTACCTGGCTCTTTCCCCTTCACTAAAATACACTATTTGAACTAGCTAAAATTCACAAAATTATTTCACTAAACTATTTACAAAATTCTTATTTTCTTTCTCATTTCTTTCTTCCATTACAAAGAAAATTTGTAAATAATAAATTGAAGAAGGCACTAAGTGAATGGCGTGAATATTTCACACCAGTTTTTACTTTCTCTTAATTTTTATTTTTTTTATTCGGCATTTCTCATGTTCGCCGGAAATTCCTTTCATTCTTTATTTGGTTTTAGTATTTGAATGTTTATTTATTTTGTGAGGAAACTAGTTATTTCATGAGGAAATTAATTTTGAGTTGTCCTAGTGTTCAATGGTAAAGTTTTGGTGGGCGTTTCTATGGCGAGCATTGCGGAAAAATATACGATAATATAATTGCACTACACTATTTTAATAAGAAAGAGTTAAATCGATTCTTTTACAACAGATTTTTACATTGTCTTGAAACTTGACAACCGGTAAATACATTTTCTAAGGTACCCTGAGTTGTGTACAAAATGTATCAGAAACGAAAAATCGCATCATACTTTAATTTCGCTCCTCAAAAAGGCCTCAACTGGACATATTATTTTTCGTCAGTGAAAAAGGACCAACCCCTACGCTATCAAGCCCCTAATGGGGCCCATATTAGCTTAGCTACTTCAAAGAAAAATAACAATAATAAATCCGTGTCTATAACAAAAACACACCTGTCCTGACCACAAGTTCTGCATTTTCCCCATAACCCAAGCAAGTCATGAGAAGAGAT
Organism: Triatoma infestans; assembly: GCA_011037195.1. Lineage (NCBI taxonomy): Eukaryota > Metazoa > Arthropoda > Insecta > Hemiptera > Reduviidae > Triatoma > Triatoma infestans. Next base: position 6,450 of record JAAEAF010003044.1, read on the forward strand.
GGGGATGTTTTTTCCTGTGTCACACAAAGTACTCTACAAACTGTAATGAGTCTGGGCATGAGTCCCATTTCATAGTAAACCAGAAGGCCCAGTAAGCAATACCTCCTGGGCACATCTATAGGGATGAATACTATTAAGCTGTTTCATGCTGGCGGCTTGATTGCATGTGCCCAAAAAGGTCCAATATAGGACTCCAATAGGGACCAATGAAATGGAGAGTAAGCGCTTAACGTGTCTACCATCTCATTCTCCAAGATTTCCATACGACCTGGTATGCAGACTAGTATATCCTTAAAGGAAGAAAGCTCTTCCAGCCTAATACAAGATGCTAGTACTAACTTGGAAGTCAGAAACAGAAGAATTCAGTATTTTCAACTGGACATGTTACTTTTATTGAATGAGGATTTTCGTGATTTTTCTCGAGTGCCGCCCAAACAATTTTCTTTAAACGTTGCATACTTTTTACATATTACATACACACACACACACACACACACACACACACACACATACACACATACACATACACACACACACACACACACACATACACACACACACATTATTCAGGGTTTTTAGTTTTATTTGAAATATTTTTTTCTGGAAAATTTGACTTTTTGAATATGGTAGGATGTTATCATTCAGTGATGACTTCAGTAAGTTACTTCACACGACTGAACTAACCTTTAAACTGGATTCCAGTCATCCATACAGATAACAAAAAAACTGGTGAATGGCGTACTGAAAAAAAAACATTATTTAGAGGCTTATTTCCAAACTTCCAAAACTACGGCAACAGGAAGTTCAAGAACCATTTTGTGTCATGAAAGGGTGTGCTGGCTCAAGGTCATATTACTGCTAAAAATATATTATGACGTAAATTTTGTTGCCCTTCCTTTCTATTTTAACATAACTAATATATTTGGTAGCCTTTTCCTTCGACGGTGTTCATCCCCAGTAATATCAACCATTTCCTGTTGCCATGTTGCCATTGTTGTTAAACTGATTTATTTACGTATGATGTTATATAACATTAAGGGAGCCTAACATTTCTCTCTCTCTCTCTCTCTCTCTCTCACTCTCATTCAATGTACAAGTGAAGTTAACAACCTTGAGCTCGGCCTTCTATATGACTCACAGTTTTGCCATAAATATTGAGTCCCTAGGCCAACATACACACTAAAGAAGAAGAAACTAAGAAGGGAGAGATCGGAAGAGAAAGAGATATTCTCTCTCTCCATCTAGCTTTCTCTTTTTGATAATCCCAAGGAGATCTAGAGGGTCAGAGAGCAAGTGCGAGAGAGAGAGAAGAGAATGGTAGTGAGTAGAGGTTCTTAGTAAGAGGGTCCAACGAAAATGTCTGTACGTGCTGCTTTTCAAAGTGGAGAAGGGAGCGGTCACAGGGAGGCCAGAGGCCATAGCCCAGGAAGTAGTCTCGACCCTCTTCTAAGTCTTGCTACTTCCTGTACTGCCTCCACTAACCGCCTCCTCACTACTCTTCCTATAACTTAAAGCCCACACGCCTTTCTGTATATCGACATTTACCTCCCTCTTTCTTGATCCCAAAGGATTCCAGTTTCAGAGCCCTGGTACTCTTTCCTTCTCGTCTTCTATCACCCTCTACAGCTACTTTCTATCCCTTACTCTCACCCTCAGACACACACAGACAGTTTGATCCAATAAAACAAATAGGGAGTCATCTTTGAAAATTCTCTATAAACTGATTCTTTTTTTCTTCACTAACCCCACTTTTTATTTATATGTTCCTTTCAAACTAGAATTTCATTTAAAGTTTTCCTTTTTTTTGTTCTTTTAAAACTTTCTTTCTTTCCTTTTTATTTTTTTGTTTATCCTTTGTTTCAAATTCGAAATCAATAAAGTAAACAGTGCAAGTTAATCAGATTAAAATAAACAAAACCAAAAACAAAATCTGTTGTGAAACACACACGCCTTTCTGTACTCTAATTAATACAATAGAAAAATTGTCTTTAAAATTCTTATATCTAAAAACATTTCAATGGATGATAGGGGTTATCATCTACAGCTGAGTGTAACTAGTATGGGAGGACCCTCTGTTGCAATTAAACTTTGTAGCGGAAGTTTAAATTTTAATATAATTGACAGGTCCCTTTCCCTCCACACAACCACCCTGAAGTCAATTTTTCCAGAAATGTTAAATAAACATTATTTAAATTAGACAGTGAGCATTCTAATTTTAAAGAAAATCGTTGCAGCAGTTTTTGGAGAATCCTCCAAAAAAAATAAAAATCCAAAAGCTATTCTACAAAGTTGCATTTCCAGTTCACTATTTGGAGTTCTCGTAATACGTGCATATTATATAGTTGCCAGAACCATAAATGTGTGTGTAGACAGTATATGGAAGTTTAAAGGGAGTAATTTTTCCCGAGAAAATCGCGAAAAGCTTGGGAGCGGGAAATCACCCAGTTAAAGTGGCGGTTGATGAATTTTGTCCGACACCTCATGTCAGATGCGATCGGAGAACATAAACGGAATACAAAGTTTGAGCTTCTTGCGATTTTTTTTCGTTTTGTTTTGAGGCACACATAGAAACATAGCATACAGACTATTCGCTAAAATCATTGTTTCATACTCATAGGTTCTCAATACAAGTACTTCCGGTGAATACGCATTTTCAGAAATGTACCTCGACCGCACTACTGCCTCCACTTGGAGTAAAAATAAAACAAAATCTATATTTACTATTGCCATTTGAAATTGATTTAAATAGGCTTATGTGTGAAAATATCTATAAAACGTGAATGTAATAAATATAGGAGTATTAGAGATGAGATCTTTTTCGGGCGGGAAAGACCCTGCAGAAGATAGTGAATGGCTCCAGGGCATCACCATAGCAGTGTTTCTATGGTAACCACACACAGCAGGGTTCTGAAACTCTCCCCGACGTGTTGAGCAAAGTAAAGGAGGCCAAAAGTCGTTTTAGTATTAACTTCTACTATATAGAATATAATATATCCAATTTTTAAATTTAATTTAATTTCTACATTCTTATTCATAGCGGAAAAGAGTAATTTGAAATTCTGTGAAGTAGCAAAACATGTATTTTTTTGGCGAACGGTCAGGGCTGTACGTGGGTGAAGAAAAATTTCAAAAAAAAAAAGAAAAGAAGACCGGAAACTTATATTTGATAGTCCGTTTAAATACCATGATCCATAGCATTCGACGAAATGTCCAGCTGTGATCATCAACCGGGAGTACGACTTTACTGAATAATTTTTTTTTTCGGTACATCACACGATTTTCTTGGCAATAACTCGTGACAATTTTCTAAAAACTTACAACTTACACACACATAAAACACTTAGATACGTCACAAAAATAACATGTCATACGTCATACATCACAAATATTGAAGTTTTGGGGTAGCGGTAACCTTAAGCTTTCAGTAATGCGCTATTTTAAAATATTATTTGGTTCTGGTAACTGCAAAATCTGGTGTGAAACACTCACAGTGTCTTTTGTCATTGGAATCGTTATACAAAATGACAAACTTTCATTAGACTTCAAATTTTACTCATTTGTCCTAACATAAATAGAGGTGGTGAGAGATTGCATTGTAATCCAAAAGAGTGCGCCAATAACATTTAACCTACACCATATAGTTGAAATTTATCGCCGCAATTTTTTTTTTTTTGGAAAATGTTTCAAATAAAAGTACTTATACAGTTAGTATTCCAAGTTTAAAGGAAATCATTATATAGTCGGTATCGAGAAAATTCCAAAAAATCTCAAAAATGTCTTTTTTGAAGTTGCACTTCCGGTTAGCCGATTTTTTTTTCAAATTTGGAGTTCTATTAATGCTTCTAATGTTTATTAATATTATATAGGTGTAAAAACCATGTATTATATCGAAGTGGTACTTTAGCAGTAAGCTTAACCCTACTGTTCCCCCAGAAACCTCCAAAAAAATTCAATTTTTCCAGGAAACTGTTTCAAATAAAAGTGATAGGTATCTATGTTTGTAGATAATATAAAAAATTAAAGGAAATCGGTGAAACTGTTTTCGGAAAAAATTGCATAAAACTGAAAAAATAAACCTTCAATAAAGCCGCACTTCCTGTTGATGGTTTTGCCCGAAATCTTTGTGTCTGATGCGGTAATTGTACCTAAACGGAATAGCAAGTTTGAGTTTCCTACGATTTTCCGTTCTGTGATTTATTTTGTTCTCGCACAAGTACTCACACACACACACACACACACACACACACACACACACACACATATATATACACAGACGTGACCATTCGCTAACATTTTTTTTTATTCGTACATAGGAGATCTCAAAATGTGTATTTCCGGTGAAAACTCAATGTCGAAAATTTGACACGATATCGCAATACCTCTTCTTAATAAGAGAAAGTAATAATACAGAGAAGAATTATTCTCTCACACCACTTTCTCTTGCTGCAGTCTATAGAATTATAATTGACGAATTTTCTTCAATCTTATCATTTTTATTACTAAATATTTACTTATTGCCAATTTCACATCAATGGAAAAATCTAAATTTAATAAAATACTTTGTTTGAGGAAAGCGAAACTTTCCCCTCTCACCCTAAACTTCTTTAAATGAACTTTTCCGGAAAAAAACAAATCACAACATTTCAGATTGTTCGCAATTTTTTTGAAAATAATCACTATGATTTTCTTTGGGGCCTATGCCATTAGGCATAACCCTCAACCTCGGGTAAATCTAATGTTTTAAAAAACAAGAAATAAAATTTACGGTTGCCCTAAATCTAAAGAATGTTAAGAGCAGTTGAGAGTTAAGTAGAATTTACTTCCAAGTTTCAAGAAAATTGGTTGTCAATATATTGGCAGGTGCAAGCATGTAGCATCCAATAGTAATAGGCAATAATGCCGATATGTTGTTTTTATTCTAACCTTCAACACATTTCCATTAAAATACAGGGATCAAAAATCAGGGGTGCAACACTCACCGGCTTTCTCTTGCTCTTGTTAATATTTTGCTCTTTAGTTCCAATATAGAGATGGGGAGGGACAAGTACCATCCTGACAACCCAGGCAGATAGAGAAGTGATTACATTATAGTCCAGAAGAGGGTGCCAATAACATTTTAATACATTGCTAAATATTTGGTATAATTGCACTATGGATTTTAGAGGCTTTTTATTATTGCTGCCAGTCTGCCAAAACTTTTCGCTTTTCCAGTAAGAATGGGTAACAAGAATTCTAGAAGAAATTGCAATTATTTACTAGCTTTTAATAAATTCATATACTGAATTAACCCCTTCTTTAAGTATGGGACTAAAGTAGTACTTTCCACAACGCCTGCAAGACCGGGGCTAAAGAATAGGCCTGCTCCTGCCAGGATGTCTTAAGAGAAGAGTCAAGGACAACTTTTCAGAACTGCTGCAACACGATGCTTAGAATAGTTCTGCGCCAGTTCAGGATGTCTTAAGAGGGCGACTAAAGGTCTAGTTTACAGAACCCTCGACAAGCCCAGGGCTTTCAATTCCGTCCAGCTTCCGTCCAAAATGTCACAAGTAGCATTTAAATCTGAGCTTTCCAGACCCCCTGCAAGACCGGGGCTTGCTCCAGTCCAGGAATGTCATAAGAGACGTCTAATCTAGTCTAAACCCAGCAGATGCAATGCAGAGAATACATGCTCCAACCCATATTAAAGAGGCATTAGAAAGAACTTATGGAGGTAGTGTGGTCCGCGCATCTCATCTCCTCTTATGTTCCCTTCAATAGAGCTTCCACCAATTTCTCAAATTTCTAGTGGTTCTTTCACGAATTCTTATGGGGACTCGAATATACAGTGTGGACAATACAACGGGTTGAGAATGAGTGAGAGACCTATTCCACACCTTCTCCGCGGATCTGTTTCCTTTTGATGTCTGACGCTGTAATAGAAGTTGAAACATAATTTCTTAAGTCTTATTTTCTCCTTAACCCTTGTACAGCGGGGAGGGTTCTATCATCTCATTCATTATAATGGTCAGAAGTGAGTTGAGAGTAAATACCAGAGAACAGTGAAGAAAGCCACTGAGCCATTAACCACATGTAAAGGTAAGAAATTGAACTAAATATGTAATAACACCTTTAATTTGGCCTTCAAGGAAAACTTGTGATAAATACAAAATTCAGCTTTTTACCTTGGCATGAACATTTTCAAATCTAAGAGGAAGTGAAGTGGAAATAAGGAGATAAGAACTAGAGGATTTAGTGGTAAATCTGGAAATAATTGCCCGAGATCCAGATTATATATTGTACAGCAAGGATAGAATGGATATAATCATAACTCCATGTTCTTTTAATTCTGGGAAGAAAAGGAATAGAAAGTTGTTGTGTAAATCTTGATGCTGATTAAGAAAATAATCTTTAAAGCCCAACTTAGCAAGCAGAATTACTAATTCCCTTTTTATATGAAAGAAAATTGTCTATATGAATCTAATCCAAGAAATTATAAAGAATAAACCTAAGAGCAGAAAAAAATGTCTACCTGCGTAAAAAAAAAAAAAAAAAAAAAATTAAGAAATAATGAAATTTAGAAAATAGTAAAACTTAAACAAACAGAAAATAGAATGACACACTCAAATTTTCATAAAAATTACAATGTTTAGACATATTTAGATCAGCTTGCCATAAAAAAGTGCCTGGGTTTCTGGCTTGTGTAGTGGTCAGCGCTTACCCAATCAACAAAGTACCTACTCTGATCTTTTTCCGATCGTTACTATCCGGACATGTCCTTTGCCTGCCTCAGTTCTGGGAGGAGTTCTACAGATCTTCCTTGTTTTTCTCCTCGTTTTCAGACTCTTTTCAACGAGAAATTTTCCTTTCTGGTCGCTTATCTCAAGAAAAATTCTGGTCCCTTGTGTGGAGTTTCTGCTCCCTTTCTTCGCCAGGGTATCTGATATAGAGTAATTTTATTATTGCTTATTGCTATAGGTGGCTACTAAGAGGGGATCATATTGACTAACCCCTTCAACTGAAGTCAAACAAAATTGCAAAAATTTGCTTGTAATCCGCAAAAGTACTGGTTTCTGAGCGTTTTTTCTAGAATTTGGTTGGTCAGATCAATCTTCTCTATATTTTCCACGGAAATATTAGGCTCCAGACCATTAACAAAGAGATAATAATCCTCACACTTTCCTAACAATACATGTTTATCATTTCTATTGGTAGTTCCTGATACGTCCTCATTTTTTCGGCAACTGTTCTCTTCAAAATTTGATCTAAGGGGACTACTGCTATATCTACTATGTCAGCAGTCCTAGCCTGCTGCTTTAGGGTACTTGTATTTGGAAAACCCTTCTATCGGTTGTTAAAGACTCGATCCTAATATATCAGCAATGTCCTTGTTTTCAAATAAATGGTTTTGGGCGGCGTCTGTAATATACTCGTAGTTCCGGTTGAGGAATTTTGACAGAAAACTTACTGTCGGATCTCATGGTGATATGCAAACGGAATGTCAAGTTTGAACTTGCTGCTTAGTTTCATTTTTGAGGTATGCTTATTCACATATAAACAAACGCGTGCGCACACACACATAAAGTGAGAGAGAGGCAGACCATTTTTTAAATTTATTTTTTAGTCTCAGGGGACCTCAAAACGTATACTTCCGGTGAAAAACTTGATTTCGAAAATTTGGCACGACCACAATATTTGCTCTTTATCAGGAGTAAGAGAAAGTAAAAATATATTATTATTACACTAAAGTGCAAAATCTTCCTCAAGTATAATCATTAAGTTTTCAGTTAAGAGAATAGTTAAGTTTACATTATTTTGTATATATATGTGTATGTGTGAGAGGTGTGTGTGTGTGTGTGTGTGTGTGTGTGTGTGTGTGTGTGTGTATTGTGATGATGAGAGTGAAAGAGTGAGCAGTATCATTATGCAAATGATGTCTACGACTACTATTACTAAAGGCTGCAAGCTTCTGTAGGTGTATTTGGTTTTCCCACTATTAGTACACACTAAGTTTGCTGTGTGTGATGTGTATGTGCGAGCGTCCAATTAACACATCATATGGTAATTCTAGCTAACCAACATTGAGTGTTATGAAATGGGCGGGCTGAATAACTATCCCAGAAATGCGCCCCCAGGGAAGATAGAGCGACATTTCTGTTCTAAAGGAAATGATAAACGAGAAAGAGCGAGAAGGGGGGGAGCGTATTATATATGGTGAAAGTGAGATAGATATAACTGGCACCTGCAAGACGTACAGCACTACCGAATATATATATATTTTATATATATTATTATATATAGTGTGTGTGTGTGTGTGTGGTTGGTGTGTGTGTATGTACGTGTGTTTTTGGTTGTGTGACCTGAAATGATGTTTTGGAACGTGTGTGTGCGTGAATGCTTGTGTTTGTGTGTTCTGTGTCTGTCTTTTGCTGTGCGCTGAGTTTTGGCAAGTAAAGTGAGGGTTACATTAAACAGTAAATGGAAGGCAGTTAGAAGCACAAAATGGGATGATTAGTATGGTAATGGTGACGAACTGTGAGCAGCTCGAAGATGTTGTACCCCAGAGTTAGAACATAGAGGGAGCTGTAGTCTGCCGCACAACATAGTGTGGAAGTACGCCGTGCTACTCTAATGCCCTCTATTTCTAATCTCTCTCTCTCACTGTATCAGCGCTATTAAATATTACTAGGTAGATCGGTGGATGTTACATCACAGAGAGAGTAAGCTGGAAAAGCTACAGAAGCACAGGAAAATGTGTTTGAACATAATAACACTCATAACACATTCTTACTGATTGACAAAACTTTAGTTCCCTTACTTCTCACGAGGAAGTTTTAAGAAAATCACTGCTTTATTTTCCAAAAAAAAACAAAAAACTATCCAATAAAGTCGCACAAGCAGGTTTTGACTTCTTTTTCACCAAAAACCTCTTGCCATATCCGGCGATGAAATACCTATCAAGTGAGCTTCCTGTAACTTTTTCCTTTTCCAGTTATGTTGTTTTTCTTACAAATATGCATAGAAAAATACACGATCCCTCGCTAAAATAATTTTCATTTTTTCTTACGCCTCCCAGTGAGGGGAAGAAGTATTGCGATCGTACCAAATTTTCGAAATTGATTCGCACGAAATACGTCTTCAGATTGTCAAAGTATGGAAAAAAATGTTTTTAGTGATTGGTCTGTGTGTCTGTCCATCAACAAGAAGTGCAACTTTACTAAATTTTCTTTTTAGTCCACGCTTTTCTCGAAAACGGTTCCAACAATTTTCTTTAATTGAAAATCTTTCTTTTGCCTCACGTATATATTTGTCCTAACATAAATATAGAGGTGTTTGGGTGAAGGGACAACACAAGTCTTCCAACACAGGCAAATAGAAGAAAAGATTTATTTTGTAGTCCACAAGAGTGCGCCAATAACATTGAACCAACTCCATGAAACATTTGAACTTTAACGCCACAAACTTTTTTTAAAACTATCTAAATTATTTTTTGGTCTTTTTCCCCCCTAAATGTTTCAAATCAAAGGGTCAATTTATATGTATGTGTGCACTTAGCATTCTTAGTTTACAGGAAATCCTTATAGCCATTTTCGAGAAAATGCAAAAACAAACCACAAAAATCTAGACTATAAAATGGCACTTCCGGTATTCCAAATTCTAACAATGCTTCTAATGTATAATTGCAACATACCTATGGGGGTCGCGGTGGCGTAGTCTGAATAGCCAACTCCCACAGAATTTACTGTCATGTATAATTATATTATATAAAAATCAATAAATATATTACAGATTGTACCGCTATTTGCTCTATATATTTTAGCAGGACTTGAATGTTTATACGATTATTTTTATGAATTTTTCAAAAATTTTCAGCTATTAGAAACTGTAGTGGAAGAAGCAAATGGAAAAATAGAAATAATTGGAAACATATTTATATTTTTAAATAATATCAGTTTTAAAAAGAAATTTGTACATTGGCTGTTAAAGCTTCAAAACGCAGATACAAGACACCATTACAAGAGAGGTCGGAGAACTCGGCCACTCTTCGTCTTTTAACCCCTTCTAGAAATCATATAGAAAGGACACATTTTAACTACTAAGAGCATTATTTCATCAATCTATTCGAAAGCATTCAACGATTATCATTCCATCATTAGTCTTATAACAGTCAGTGTGCCAAAAAGTGTTGAGTTTAACATTTATGATTTAAATCAATCTAGCTACAAGAATCATTTTAGTGCAAGAGTTTATTTATATTTATAAGTTATTTCATTATTACAATCAACTTGTAAAATTGTTATTGAATAATTCAAATATAGGCAAATTGTTTATTGTAGGTAGTGTTGACTTCTTCATTATATCTTAAACATATCTTCTATAAAAACTTACACTAACACTTGGGCCCTTTAATAACCGCTCACGCTACCCAACACAACTACACGTCTACCCAATCACACTAAAAAAACAATGTTTAGCGAAGTATAATTGTGACTAATATTCAGGGATAATTTTACAAATGGAAAATTTCAATTAAGTAAATGATATATACTAGATTACACTATAAATACATTAAAAATCAGAACTTCTGTATTGAATGAATAAAATAATAATTAACTTCAATTGAAATATATACAGACAGTTTTGTGTGAACACTGTACATAAATATGACCTGAGATAGTTTCTTTATTTCTATTTCTATTTAATTTATTTTATCTTTATAGTTAATCCATCCTATAGGATTGATGGAATTTTGTTTTTGTTCTGTATGTTTCATATTAAGTTTAAATTTATTTTTTGGAAACTAGGAAACTCGCCTTAAAAAAACGTTGCAATACTTTTAACAAGGAATAAATTTATCTTTATCTTTATACATTATATAAGTAATAGAACCATATAATGTATTGAAGTGGTACATTAGTGGAAAGCATAACATTACTGTTCCCACTTGAACCCCGCCAGGATATCAATTTTCAGGGGAAAGTGTTTCAAATAATAGTGATAGCTTTATTTATGTGTATAGATTAGAATACGAATTTTAAATAAAATCGCTGGAGCCGTTTTCGAAATCATCGTGAACAACTGCGGGGGGAGGGAGAAATAACATTCCGTAAAGTCGCACTTCCGATCCATGGATTTTATCCGAAACTTTCGTATCAGAAACAGCGACAGTAACTAAAAAGGAAGACTAAATACAGGGGTTCCTGTGGTTTTCGTTTTTGAGAGATCTTTTGTTCGCACAGACAATATTTATATAGCGATCGTGTCAAATTTCCCGTTACGAAGATCGCATTCGATGCCAAAGTTTCGATCAAAATCGTTCACCGGAAGAGGAACCAATTTACTGAATTTTTTGTTTCTTCGTCAATTTTTTCACTATTTTTGTTAACATGAATTTTTGTTTATGTGAAGCAAACGATCTATCACTTTTATTTGAAATATTTTCCTAGAAAAATTTATTTGGGGAGGGGGTTCGGGGGAACAATAACGTTAAGCTTTCCTCTAAAGTGCCGCTTTAATATCTTATATGGTTCCATCATTTATACAATATTAATAAACATTAGAATCATTGCTAGAATTCCCAGATTTTAATAAAATACCGCTAGAGCCAATTTTCAGAATAGGTTTTTGAGTTTTTTGGAACTCAATATAACCGATTATAACGATTTCCTTTAAACTTGGAATACTAATTGGACAGATATAAACCTATCAATTTTATTTGTAACATTTTCCAGAGAAAGATAGTTTTATGGAACTTGTGACATGTCAGTCGGGTATTGGTTCAATATTAATGGAGTTCTCTTCTGGACTAAAATCATTCTACTATCTGCCTGGTTAGGTATTTGTCACCTCACCATCTATATATTTAAATCTTGTCTTAAAAAAAGTAGAATGGATGGTGGGGACGAAAAAGAGTGGGGATGAGGAAAGCTCCTAATAAACATTGGCTAGTTCTTGTAATAAACGAATTCTACTAAAAATTTTTATTGTTATTGAACATGAACCCGTTGAAAAGTGCGGAGAACAGCCTTAGTTCTATTTCTTCATCTCCTTTATCTTTCTCACTACATTTTACTATGAAATTCATTCGCATTATATTTATATTAGTTTGACCTTCACATTGGCGTCCTCCTTCTCCGCCATCAGACATTCTCTTTTCAATTATCGTCGCCGAGTTCTTCTATGTCGAACTCCTAGATCATCTTGATGATAGCCATCAATGACCTCATAACCATAACATTCCGAAAATTTCATTATATTTTATCAACATCATTTCAGAGCAGCTTTTATATTTTTGTTTTTATCATTATTAAAAAATATTCTCATTCCTTGGTTATAATAATATAAGGTTATGTTATTCGCTTTATATCGAAATAGTTTAATTTCTTTTGTCCTTCAAGAAAACAATAAGAGTTTTTTAGTAAATTGTAAATTTGTATTTATTTATTGTTTTCACTCGTCATACTGACGTCAAAATATTTCTAAAATACTTTTTCCTGCACAACGACAGTATTGCCATCATACATATATTTATTCCTAAATATCCCTGAATATTAACAATAAAAAAAAAATTGATCTTTAAGCTCTCATTTTTTTTTAAACAATTGAATAATGTTCCATTATTCCACAAAAAAAAAAACAGTGGCTAAAGTGAAAATTTAATCTCTATAGATTAAAAGTAAAAAATAAACAGTGTTGCCAACTTTTAATTAAATACTTTTTAAGATATTAATAAAATTGAAGTAAACTACAAATTCTTAAATTGCACAAACATTTCTTTTATCATTCAAAAATCAATTTAACAATAAATTAAATATCAGAAAACATAGTATAATTTTGCTTAACTTTGTTTAACTTTAAGAAAATGATAAATTTTGACCCAGAAATTCTCATCAAAGGCGGTGGTGGGAACTATCCGAAATATCAAGTTTATCATAGACCATATGCTAAAAACATTTATTTTCGTACTCAGAGGACTTCAAATCCTGTATTTCCGATGAAAACTCAATTTGGAACATTTCACACAATCGTAAATACTTTAGCCTAAAGTAAAAAAAAAGAAAAAAGAAAGATAGAAACGAAATATTTTCTAAATATATCGCTAGAGAAGGGCAACAGAGTGAGTGAGTGAGTAGGAAAACATGTTACAGATAATAGTTTTGTATTTACGGCTTTGTGTTTGTATGTTTGTGTGTATACATATGTGTGTATGAGATGCAATAGCATATTGCTTCTTGTTCTGTTATTGATCCAGCTCATTGTAAATTTAAACAATCCTGCCGGCTTGTCTGGCTCGGTACAGATAAACTATACGGTGCTAGCAACAATAACACACTTTGCTTCATGTAACTGTTTATTGTTTTAAGCCCCGCCGTTCTATGTACAGGTTCTGCATGATACACATCGACTTTATGTCAGATTACCGACAATATGTTTTTTTTTTCACTTTCTCTTACTGCAGATAAGAGAAAGTATTGCGACCGTTTCAAACTTTCGAAATCGAGCTTTCATCAGAAATACGTTTTGAGTTCCCCTTTCAGTTGGATGAATAAATATCTCAGAAACGAAAACTCACAGGAAGGAATGGAGCTGAAACTTGATATTCCTTTATGAATCATCACTGCATCCTACACCAACGTTTTGGTTAAAATCCGTTCTACAGTCAAGTTACTAAAAGACGTCTTACTAAACTGGAAGTCTTCTTTTTTCTCACATAATGTTTTTTTAATGAAGTCTATACCAATTATTGCACGTTTCTCCCGGCAAACCTGAAATTAGAACAGGCTTGCTCCTATCAAGGATATTGTCAGAGCAGCTAAACAAGTGTGCTCTAAATAGTGTGGGCACCTCATCTCGCATTAATTTCTTATTCCCAAAGCTCATTCCTGTCGATCGTAGATACAAATCTCGAGCCAAGTGATACTTTTATTGAATTCAGCGGGCCAAGAGATCTGCACAACTTTGCCGAGACATTCCCATACCATTTTAGAACTGATAACGCAGTGCTTTAATGGTTTTCCCATGAAAATGTTCCAAATAAAAGTGATAAGCATTTATGTATGGGTACATATTGAAGTTTAGGGGAAATCGATGGGCCATTTTGGAGAAAATCACGAAAAACAGAAAAAAATAAACAATTCGGTAAAGTTGAACTTTCGGTTGATGGATTTTACACAAAACCAGAAACCAGATGCGGTGACAGTACCAAAATCGAATACGAAATTTGAGGTTCCTGAGATTTCTCTTTTTCAGATATTTTGTTCACACACTCACACCTCTCGGTAAAACCTTTTCTTCCTGCTCAGGATATCTCAAAACATGTATTTCCTCTTACTAGAAGTAAGAGGAAATAAAAATGGCTCTTACCTCTATTGGGGGCAATGATATCCGAAGGGTAATCTTTTTTTGACAGAAGAAAAAAAAAATGATGAGATTGTAAGACTTTACATCCTAGAGAAGTTTTTACATCTTGCTGCACATCTACTTTGTAGAAAATGGATGTATAAATGCTATGAAATTCAGGGAGCGTAAGGACCTGCGGTGGCCTAAGTACAGTTACGTTTTTGGTGGGGAGGAGCCCGAATACATAAATCATAATTAGAATTGTTATTTCGAGTTAATTCTATGATTCGCTGAATTAATTTCATCCGTTTATTACTTAGTAAGATGTATTACTTGGTAATTTTTCGTGTCAAATTTTTCCAAAAGTGAGTTTACACCGGAAAAACATGTATTGAAGTCCCCGGAGTACTGAAAAATAATTTATTTAGCCGATGGTCTGAATATGTATGTGTGTATGTCCGTATGTGAATAAAATATTTCAAAAACCAAAAAAATCGCAGGAACCTCAAGCTACATATATATATATATTCCTTGTAGTAACTTTTTTCGCAAAAATTTTTGTTCATTGTTAATGGCGGCCGCTTCTGGATATTGTAATCATAGTCCTTCTACCTGCCTTGGTCCTCACCTTCTAGCTCTACATTTAGAATAATTGTGTAAAATTTGAAGTATAAAAAAAAGAAAAATAAGTTATTTTCTATATAATTCTATTAACAGCAGTATGTTAAACTGGGATAGCGCTGGCAATAATGCTAAAAATGGTTAGCAGAGTTTTGTTCGATAACACTATACGTCACAATTAACAAAAAAATTGACATCTTATCCATAAAAAAAATAAATTTAATTTGTGATCAATTTAAACAAAAAGTGAAAGGAAGGAAACTTTGAATATAGGACATTTGTAGAATATTAAGTTGGAGTTTAGAGGGAATAGAGAAAAGGGGGTGTAGATTTTCACGCACATACATGTCTACTCAGAGCTAAATGGGAAAATGGTTTTTCGGACAGAGAGAGAAAGAGAGAGAATATATGCGTCTGCAGGCGGAGTTAATTGGAGGAATGTGTATTCTCTTAATTAAGAAGCATTAGAGACAGCCGGTTTAGTTTTGGTAAGAGATAAAACTGTTTTTAGTGAGAATGTAGGGGGACTTTATATATATATTATGGAGGGGTGTATGGCCGTGGGGGACCTGAAGGAGGCATGTGGGCGGCAGTGTTGGTGTTCTTAGAAAACTGTAGAGGGAAGGTTATACGACACGATGCTTGGTTTAGAGGTAAGTATAGACAGTAGTGAGAGACAGCAAGGAGAAGAAGATACTGTTGCTGCTGGCCTGGCTGAAGGCTGTGGAGAGACTGAGTAAGAGAAAGGGGAACAGAGTTTTTCTCCTTGTTATGTGCTGGTAGTTCGGGTGTTTGTAGAATGAAGATACTATGTTTGTTTGGTGATTTTGTGTGCCCGTGTGTATGTGTGTGCGTGCGTGGTATGTGCGTATAGCCTTCAACTACCATCGCAGGTGGAAGTGTCTGTAGTTGTCGCTTTTACCTTTTCTCACTCTCTCACTCTCTCTTTCTCTTTTGCTCTTAGTATATGTAGTTGTCCCGGACAGTAGTCATGGCAACGGTTTGGGCCTCCCTCAAAGCAAACCTGATTATCTAGAAAGGCCTAAAGGAGAGTGAGAGTGTGTGTGTGTGTGTGAGAGAGAGAGAGAGAGAGAGCGCCAGGAACCCCGTATACTCAGCACAAAGTACTAGCACTAGACTTAGAACTAGACAGAGAGAGTGGAAAATTGCAAGAGAATAAGCAAGACAAAGATAGAATGAAGAACAGAGGAAACAGCTAATGAGAGAGAGCGAGAGAGAAAGAGACAGATCTGCATGGGGTATCTAGTGTGTCGTTTCTATACACCAAACTGAACCGGAGGGTTTCTCCACGACCATTAATTAATAGTGTTTCATTAGCAGCGGAAGTAGCTTGCACACAGAGTAACCATATAATATATATATATATATATATATATATACACTCCTCCAAAGTATAGACACACATACCTAATACAAAACAAAACCAAACTCAGGTCTAAAGACTCTGGCTGTAAGTGAAAAGAGCTAAATAATGGAAACCAGTAGTAAGTAGTTTTGTTTTGGATGCTGTTTTTAGCTATTCTATGGATGTGTTGGTCTTTTTTGGGGTGGTCCGTTTTTCATCCGTTTCCCCGCCTCCAAGGCCCCCTTTCCCAATGCACCATTTCCTAAACAGACCGCACCATATATCTATCTCAAACAGACAGAATACTCTATTCTATTCTGCGGACCCTCGAGTGGGTGTTTTCCCACCACTGTTCCTCACTTTCCTACTTACTGGTTTCACTATACAATACACAAACTTTACTTCCACCCACTATCTACAACAGCGTCTAGAAGAGCTATGCTTACTAGCTCAGCTGATTTATTGCAATCCTAGGACGACTATTCAGTGTCCCCCATCCCACGCATCCTTTTACTTTCTCATTTCAGCCCGAGTATTTACTCTAAACTCCTTCTGGAAAGCCATCTTACCTAGATCACTTTGAGTTGGTTCCTGTAATCAACTAAAATAATACTTGAACTGTTTCTGTAAAACTATTATTTCAAATTTTTAAACGGTAAAAAGTTTGTATCCTAAGAGATGTTGTGGTCCGCAGAACTGAAAAACATTAGAGATATATTCCGTGATAGTCTGCTTGATTTTGTGGTCATCGACCGCATTCGGGCGTTCGCTCATCATCAGATTTGATCAGAGTGTATAACCTGATTTAGTTCTGTGTAAGACTGTGTTATCACACTATCTTGTCAAGACATCCTGATGATGGGCGACCGCTCGAAACTGTCGATGACCATAAATAAAGCAGGCTATCAAGGAAAATATCTCACATATTTAGAGAATGTGGCTACTGAAACCAAAGGTGCCTTTTTTTCTTTTGTTTTTTTAGCTACATTGCACTGCGACTAATGATGTTTGATTTGACATTCCACTGTGCCAGGATTATATCCACTCACTCTATAGCATCCCTACAAGGTTAAGATCTCTGGAGAAATCTCTAAACCTGGAAAGGTTCTAGGGAGGGTATATCTTCATCCAACACCTGATAACAACCTAGACTTCCAGATCTTCTCTGAATGATAATCCCTTCCATCTCCCCACGAATCTGCAGGTACCATCGTATACATCCCTCTACACATCTAACTGCCGCTAAAAAGGCATTTATTATGTACGTGTCAGAATTTCTAAGAGGATTTTTCGCCGGAAATACACTTTCCATTATGGAGCTCTCAAATGAGTTATAGAAGCCCGAAATAGATATTCTAGTTCTTAATATATATATATATCTTACTTATTCAACTCATCAAATTAATGTGTATGTTTTCGCATCCGTCGATGAAAACATCGATTTATTTCTACGACATATTTTAAATCGTTATAAATATTGAAATTTATTTCCTTTATCCGGCTTTTCCCATGCTACCATGTTCATCGCTCAAGTCAAGTATACATCTCTCTCTCCCTCTCTTTCTATTCTGCCGTCAGTAAGGCCAAGACTGTCATCTTCTTCCTAATCCATGTTTCCAAACCTGCCTCAGCCACCCTCTTATCTTCCATCTTTCGAGAATCCATTCCAACGCCTTACTAGGATAGTTCATTTGGGCCATTCTTTCAACATGTTCGAACCATACAGACTTCCTCTTCCGTCCTCTCACCCTCTTTCTTTCCAACATACTCGACATAATCCCATTTATCCTCCCCTCACCCTCTCATTTATACTTTCCAATTCTAAAGAATTGGTATTTGTCAGAAATCCATTTCCACCATTTTTAATTTTCTTCTTAACTTTGACTTCTTTTTCTATTTTCTTTTAAGCACCGCACAACACCACACAATGTTGCAACATCCTTGTAGCCTTCTTTCCTTCCACAATCCGTCACCTCCATTCCGATGCTAATACCGTTCCCAAATTCCAAATTCTTTTACTGCCTTCATCCTCTCTCCCTTCCAACCACCAAATCTTGTTGTATATTGCCTATCACTACATATTGAATCATATCCAGATTTTTATAATCAGGCCCCTCCGCTATTCATTCATGTTGTATTCATTTCCTTCGGTTTCCGCATCACATATACCTTATTATCTTTTTCTTGAGGAAGCAGATTACGACCTACAAACAAAACAACCATTGGTCATAGTCTCACCATAAACTGGCATTCCTATTCCCTTGGAATTCACAGATCAAATGAAGAAATCTAAGAATTTTATTTATTTTATTTTGCTCTATAAAGTACATCATCTTATTATAAAGAAAAAGAACAATTTAACATAGTATGTATTACATTAATGTATTTACTTTCTGCTAACTCACTGCCTTCTACAGTAAGACGTATGTAAAACGGAGTTAATATTTACATATCATAATAATGGAAATATACCAATTATACTTTATATATATATACATATATAAGAATAAAAAAAATCTGACATGATACAAAGTGTATAATATATACCTCATATATATATAACAATGTTATTTTAATATAAAAGAAGTTTCTTTTGTTGGGAAGGGACGGAATGGCGAATTGTTTGAGCGGGAAATGTAGCCGCTATTTTCCATAATATGGGAGGTTATAACATGGAAGGTTTGGTTTGTTAAAAGAAAAAAAAATAAGAAAGACAGAAATATATGGCGGAAAGAAGAAGAAGAAAAAAAGGCATTGTATAAATGGTGTTTTTATATGTAGTTTGTTATTGTGTGTTCTGTTTAGCATGTGAATACATCACAGTACACAGAATTACACACGGTGAGGTTATATTCATATATACTTCTTTAAATACCTTTTACGTATAATATATCGCCCCCATATAATAAAGTATATATATATATATATATATAAGTATATATAATAGAGAAAGCACAAAAAATATAGTTACAAAAACATCCGCTGCTGCTGTTATAGGTTTAGGTTAGGTGAAAACTCTTCTTTTACATTTTTTGGTAGAAGAGAGAGAGGTTGCAATGACTGTTATACAAGGTTTCCACTTGGTTGATCATCAGCGCGCACTCATCATTTTCTATTTTATTATTTCCATTCATCTTCCGCCAGATATCGTCTCAAAAACGATACACATTATTTTTTCATTTCCTCACTTTTGTCTTCTTGTCTTTTGCCTCCTTTTGTGTGGTTCATTTCTCACACTCTCTCTCTCTCTCTCTCTCTCCTGCGCTGGCTTCTGCAATCCTTCATGTGTCTTATTGTGTAACTAGAGAGAAGAGTGTTTCAAGAAGTAAGTAGTACAAGAGAAAATATCTCCTTGACAGTACAAGGAGTCAGGTTACCCATATGGAACTCTTTAACGTTTTACCATCAATTTGCTACCCTCACCTCTCCGGTTAGCATATTTATTGATTTTACTTTTCATTTTTCTCTCTATTCTTTTTTTCCCCACATTTTTCCATCTTAAGATCTATTGCATAATATTATCATAAAATATTTTCCATTCCATCTTCATCTTTTCTTCGGAGCATTTTTACTTTATTTTAGTATTAAGAAAGGAATTATTGCAATCGTGTACAATTTTCAAAACTTAGTTTTCACTAGAACTAAATGCCTGAATACCATTTTCACTTTCTCTTCCTCCTAATAAGAGGAAGTACTGCGATCGTGCCAGATTTTCGAAATTGAGTTTTCATCGGCAATACAAGTTTCACGGTCTCCTGATTCAGAAAAAGTGGTTTTAGAAAATGGTCTGTGGTTGTGTGTGTGTGTGTGTGTGTGTCTGTAAACAGTATAGCTCAAAAACGAAAAATCGCAGGAAGTTTAAAATTGACATTCCATCAAGTTTACTTTTCTCCATGGGATCCATCAGTAAGCTATCTGTGAAAATTCCTCAACATGTAGTAACACTTTACTGAACGAATTTTTCCTGTTTTTGCAATTTCCTTGAAAATAGCTCTAACGATTTTCTTTAAATTTAGCACATCATAATAAAGAGCTAAGAAACGTCTATTTGAAACATTTCTCTGAAAAAATTCATCCCAGTTAAGGCAGATAAGGTAGATAAAGGCTTTTTTTTCCTTCGATGGTGAAGTTATGTTTTCCTCTATAGAGCTTTTTAGATTAATATATGATTCCTTAATTTAAACAATATTAATTAGAATTAAATACGTTGACAAAATTTCGGGACTGAAAAAAATCGATTGACCGGAAGTGCGTTTGTACTGCTTTTTTTTTCAATTTTCTGCGATATTCTCCATAAAAGCACCGATGGATTTCATTAAATTTGTTTAACTAACTAGGAATACAAGAGACCTACATAACTTTTGTTTGAATTTTTTGTTTCGAGAAACTTCTATTTAATAAAGTTTTGTGGGACGCAACGGCGAGGTTATAGCAAGTCCTCCTGTAGGGCATAGAGAGTGTATAGAAGATTAAGGAAATTCTTTCAATACATTTTCGAGATAATCGCGAATTATTGAAAATCCATTCTGTAAAATGTCCTACTTCCAGTTGATGAATTTTAAATGAAACCTTCGTGCATGTTGCAATAGTAATGTTTTAGGACCTTTCTACGATTTCTTTGTTTACGCAGCATGCACGCACGTGCGCGTGCGCACACAGACACATAAAATGGGTTTTAAATTAGGTCAAGCTAAACCAATTTCATATTAGAATTAGACATCTCGCAGTGCAGTATATATATCTTCGCCTGCCTCACAATTGTCAAAATATGCATTTTGTATATTCGCTTGATTCAGGCATACCGCTTGGGGCATAAGTAGGTCTGTCAACCAGTCAATATCCTAAAACATGCAACTTCCACTCTGCGTGGTACTACCCGGAATACGGCTAGTAGTTTCTTTGGAGGCTGCCCATCATTTCCCATCAGCCAATTTATGATGTTTTTTCTCGAATATAATTTTTGATGGACTCTGTTAGCTGAGTGGAAGCACCGTTTCCGAACCCAGCTTTGCCTAGAACATTCAGCCTCTTCGTTCCGTGGAATACCATTGAGACCCACAGACTTGAATAGGGTACTTATCTAAACCTTTTCTATTCCTTAAATCATGCGAAAACATTTCAACAAGCGCTGAGAGTCATTTAAACGCCGTCTGTGTGTGCAGAAAACAGCATTAACTTCTGCTCTGATCTTCCCAATATTTTTTTGCCTGGCCATGAGGACATCTTTGGCTGCACCTTCAGAGCTAGAAGTCAGCTTGCTAGTTGGAGTTGACAAGAAAATATTCAGGGAAGAAAACTCCCGCTCCTGCGTTTCTGTTCCCTGTGCCGTTGAGCCATCGGTATACACGTGAACCCAAGATTCAGGTGGATATCTCTTGCAAATAATTTCAAGGGGAAAATATTTATATAAAGTACTTTATTAAGCTACTAAGTTTAATAATTTTCATATTAATACATCGATGCAGAATAATCATTTTCATGGGAGGACCAAAAGACAGGTCACGTTGCATACATAATCTTTAGAAAATCAATATAAATCCATACTAAATTCTTCTTGGTAGAGGGTAGATAGATATGCAAGCCACGTTTCTAACTAGTTTATAACTACCAAATTATTATAACAAAAAAATAATAATAATGTGTTAAATCGGCTTAAGGTTTTATACTGTAATAAAAAATATAAATAGTTTGTTGTCGGTGACTTGATGATACGGATGTTGTTGACCACCATGTGTGAATGTCAAATGGTTTTATGTGAGGGCTTTACCATGATGTGTTACAACTACAGTATGTTGATTATATTGCTGCCAGCAGAGCAAGTAAAATATTTCTGAGAGGGTAGACTGAGCTGGGCCCCTCCATCAATTATCAGTGTCCAGTGTAGCGTACCATGGGGTCACGCCCCTGGGTAGCATCACCTCTGACCAGAGGCCACCCGTCACATGTTCACTCCCTTATTATATCTAACTCTTTCCCCCTCCACTCACCATGCAGCCACTCGCCTTCCTCTTCCCGTTCTCTCTCACTTTTTCGTTGTTACTCCCCCCACTCTAATTGTCCCAAACGAAACGTCTCATGATATATATATCTACTGTATTCATATCGATCTATCTATTTATTTTATACAGCTTTGTAAAATATTTCCTTCTCATC
This sequence comes from Triatoma infestans, assembly GCA_011037195.1. Lineage (NCBI taxonomy): Eukaryota > Metazoa > Arthropoda > Insecta > Hemiptera > Reduviidae > Triatoma > Triatoma infestans. The sequence goes on from JAAEAF010003044.1 coordinate 28,906, forward strand.
TTAATGATTATCACATTTTACAAAAATTTTCATTTTTACAAATTACTTTAATGTAATTTATTGGTAGAGATTTAGAATAATGCTCACCAAAAAATCATATGCGACATAATTAAATGTTTCAAATAAAACAGGCAGCGGTTGAACTTTTCAATTCACGTTCTGGAAACCGTTATTATACTTTGTATTACTCACTCAGACTACGCCAGTAGATACCATGCTCTTATTGTAGAACCACTTAATGGAGCTCTTCTGGGTATCCAGACACGCGGGTTTAGAGGATATGAGAGGGCGGACGAGTTGTAAAGGTACGATTCTCATTACGGTTTTCAGATCCCAAACCAGCAGTAGCCATCAATCACTAAGCAATTATTCAACAGAATGGCCAACCAAACAACGGAAAAAAATAGAATTGAGAGAACCGCTGGGGAGACTTGGAAGGGTGCCTCTAAAGGCTAAAAGATTTAAAAGGGTATGAGGCAGTGACCTTGGAGTATTTTTCACTCCCCGCGTAGAATTCAGTTGAGAGTCCTAGTAGGTGTATTGTTTAGAAAGCATAATGCCCTGGTTACCTCAGAACTGTATAAAAAAAAATCTGGTGTGAAACACTAACACGACTTTCTCTCACTCCAATATACTAAAATGGCAAATTTTCATCGCAGTTATAAGTCTTATTAGTGTTTACAACTGTCAGTGTTTTTATGGAGAAAACTCAAAAATCTGTTCAGTAAATTCCACTTCCGGTGAACCAATTTGCTATACATTCGGAATTTTGACATTACATATCACTGTAATTAATATTACGTAGATGATGGGTATAATTATACTGAAATATCACTTTAAAGGAAAACCAACCCCACCCTTTCCCCAAACCTCCCCTTAAATGAAAAATGAAAAATTGCTTCAGAAAAATCGATTTTTAGACTTCAAGCAATCCTCTAAACTGCCATTTCAGTTGATATGTACATATGGTTTTACCATTAAGGTTAACATTAACAGTATTAATAGAATTCCAAATCTGAAGAAATTCGGTTAACAGGAAGTGTGATTTTCTAAAGAATAGGTCGCAAATTTTTTGGAATTTTCTCGAAAACGGTACTAATGATTTTTTTTGTAATTTCTAATTTTTTAAACATGGTAGTGCCACTTAGCACCGATATAAATCTATTGATTTCTAGTGTGGTTCAGGGTCATAACTATGACAGATTTCTAGTGTTATTGAAATTAAATCTAGGCGCTGTATTCTGGATTACAGAATAATCATATTCCAGTAGAATCTGCTGGTTGTAACTGTAGAAACAGAAAATGTTACGTAATTGTTTTACACAAGATCTAGTGAAATTACCAATTACCATCAGTTTTCTGAGTGTAACAGTTTGATATAAGAGGAAGTACTCCGATCGCGTCATATTTTCGATAACGAGTCAACATCGGAAATACATGTTTTGACGTCGAAAAAGGTCTGTATGTGTGTTGTATGTAAACAGCATAGATCAAAAACAAAACAAAAATCACAGAAAGTTCAAACTTAAAATTCCGTTTGCGTAATCACCATGAGATCCGACAGGAAATTATTTATTGAAATTCCTCATCCGGAAGTACCACCTTAGTAAATCGATTTTCAACTTCTCTACAATTTTTCACAAAAACTACCCCAACGATTTTCTTTAAACTTAGTATGTAAACTACAACTTTGATTTGAAACATTTCTCCGAGAAAATTCATTTAAGAGGGTTTTTGGGGGAGAAGTGTGGGGTTATATTTTCCTCTAAAGTGTTATTTTAATTTTTTTTTTTTTTAACAATTCTATCACCTAAGATTATTAAATATGTTGTCAAAATTCCGAGCTTGAAAAAAATCGGTGACCGGAATTACGTTCTTTCCAGTTTTCGCAATTTTCTCTATAAAAAAAACACCGACGGATTTCGTTAAATTTTTTACAGTGATCATGAATACAGAGTTTGTTAGAAATTTTTTTCTGAGACAGTTCATTTAATGAAGTTTTGGAGAAGCGCGGAGATTATGCTTTACTGAAAAAAAGATATTTTATTAAGTTTGGATTCTTTAATCGATTATAAAATTGAAGACAAGTCAATATTTAGTAAAAATTATTAGTTTGATGAAAATGTAATTTACAGAAAGAGAAAAAGTGGTGTGAAGGGTTCCATACCAGATTTTTTTAAATTTTTTTATTCATATCTCCCACTAAATAACCTTACCTAAAACATGGATATACCCCTGGAACATAATTGACTTGAACAACTGTCGAGGAGAATCCTATTCTAACCGTTTTATTAGCAGAAGAAATACTCAACTGTATATATCTAAAACTGACTTCAATTCAATACAAGTGTGAAGTGTAACAAATTGGTATAAAAAAAAATATATATATATATATCTTATCGAACATATATATCGATTTGCATTGAAAACAAACTAAGTATAACGGTTTGAATTAGGAGAATGAATGAAAAAAAAATAAAGGAAGGGTTAAACAGGTAAGAGAAGGGATGCTGATCAACAGAATACTGCAGCATACATAGTGCAGGTATAAGATCTGTATCTTTATGTTGCCCAGGTGTTCTTATTGTATAATACTATCAATATACACTTATAGAATATTGTACTGTATATCGGCTCGGTGATGTTCACATGAGACACATTCACACACACACACACACACACACACACACACACAAAGTTATCTTGTTTCTCTTTTTAAAAAGGAATTGTATAACTTTAGCTTCTATTTTATATAATATCTTTAATATAAGGATTTAATCAGTTTGCAAACCATACAGAGTAACTACACATACTTAAATACACCTATTCTCTCCTCCTCGTCCGATACACGTAAGATCGACTCCACAGAATAGTGGGTAAATCGAGATCATGGCTTTTTATATGGGAAATTGTTGAAATATGAAAATTCATTTATTTCAACGTAAAATAAAAATACTAAAATACAAATAATATCAATCCATTCATGAAATAACAAGTATACATATATAATAGGTTCCGGGTTCGAATCCAGCAGTGCAGCCCTTAGATTTTCTCTTCCTAGGTGCCTCTACAGTTCACTGTTCCGGTAATGGACAATGCTGTCTGTAACGAGAGGACACTATCCAGGAGTCGGCAGTGCACTGAGAAGGTTCCGGGGGACGCCAATGATCACAGATATTGACGCGTCCTAAAAAGTAATCTAAAGTATTAATTACTAGCATTTGCCAGCCAGCACGTTATTAATCTTTCCTTTCTGATTTTTGGGATTTCAATTTCATCATTCGAAAGTAATATTTGAAGCAATTCCGGTTCGATGGTTGATGAATTAATGACAATTTCAGATCGGCCAGATTTGGTAAAGAAATCCGTAATTAAGAGTTGTCTTTTGATTTTTAGGTGGCTCCTCATACTGAGCAAAACGTTGATTAATTCACGCTGAAATTAGAAAGCCCGTTTATTTCAACGTAAAAAAAAATACAAAAATACAAATGAAGTACAAAAAATACATTTATGAAATAATAGGTATTCATATATACACAAATAAAGACACATAAGTGTCAGAGGGTGGCAAATCTAGGCTGTAGCTGCGTGAGGAAGGAGCTCAAAATTCAAATCTTCTATTGAGAACGTTTGACGTGACGTATACGGGCCTCGCGTAGCTTGTTCAAGGAGTACACTTTTTCAGTTAACTCAAGAGGAATATTTTGCAACCCAAACGCAGTCTTCCAGTGAAGCAGTAGAGTAGAGTGAATGTAATCGCACGACCGTCAGAAACTAGCTCAAAATGTATGACGCCCTCTTATATCCACCACATGCGCAGCATCACTTTTTCTCAAATCTCTCTCTTCGGAGGCTGACTTTAATTTGCCACCCTCTGATTACCATCTTTTTCGCCCATGGCCCACTTTTTACATAGTAAAAAATTTACAAATACGGAGGAGGTGAAAACGGGATGTTTGAAGTTTGGAGACTCCAAAGATAGTTCTAGGTATCGGAAGGACATCGAACTGTTGGCTCACAGATGGGTTCAAGTTGTAGAAAATGATGGCCTCCGTTTCGAGAAGTATGCTTAGTAGGTGAGTAAACAAACCACTTTTGAATTGTAAGGTGGTCCAACTTTCTAAACTTTCTCTAAACTTTCGCTCTAAACTTTCTCTTGAAAACAAAAAGTCTTATCTACAACACTATTATAAAGCCCCTCTGGACATACGGATGCGAGGTCTGGGGTTCGACCAAGCATTCCAACACATATCGCATTCAAGCTTTTCAACCCAAAACCCTCAGAATAATTACCAATGCCCCGTTCTATGTTTCCAATCTAACCCTTCACAGTGACCTTAAAATCCCTTTTGTTCATCAGTTCATAAAATCACGTTACAAGAAATTCCATGACCTCACATCCAACCATTCTAACCCTTTAGTCCAACAACTCTCTTCTCTTTCTATTCCACACAACCCTTCCAGGAGACTGAAACGCCACTGGCCGCGCGACCATCTAACTTCTTGTTAGCATTTTATAGCAATAATTAGGGAGTACCTCCACTGGGAGGCATCTCCTAACAAGACATTCACGCCCTTTTTTATGTCACTACTATCATAGTCACTCATAATACTGTTTGTGTAGTTGTGAATTTCTTAATAAAATGAAAAAAAAAAAAAAGAATTGTAAGGTGAAAAAACAGACTTTTATTACCCTTTATAAATAGGACACAGATTTCCAAATGGAATAAAAAAATACTGCATCATGCTGAATTTCTGAAAGAGACTTCATGTCTAGGAAGACATTTGGCTTCGCTGAGAGATCAAATTCCATTATATATTCTATAAACAACGTTAATCGTTACCGCACAACCCTATGGGTGTTTATGGGGACTCGTATGACACAATGTGGGGATTAGGTAATCAAAGTGTAGGGGATTCATCCAAAGTTTTCTGTACTACAATGAAGTGTGAATAAGTTTTCAGAAATCTTGCTAATAATACCGTCCTAATGAATCCTAATTGAAAGTAGGGAGGAGGAACGGCACCGAGATAAGATAAGAAGAGGAACGCTGTTATAAAGCCTTACAAATTTCTAAACTATGTAATTCTAAACTCTAGTAAACTCTTGAACAGTTCAGCAACGTTTGACCAAAGAACCCTAGTTTACAGAAGACCGGTGTCATAAAGAGTTTTAACCTAAAGGTCCAATATATTCTAATAATACAATGTGTTGGCAAAGATATACCAAGAGTTAAATACTTGATTATTGTTTTAACTAGCGGGATACCCCCCTCCCCCAGCTAAACATCGCCAACACCACGTAAACTCAAAAAACAACCAACGTTCCCACAATAATAATAAAAGACGGATTGTTTTTAGTATTTGAATGCGGTTTAGTTGGCAGCATTGTGCTCATCTCCACGTTTTGTTACTAGTAGTAAATAGAGAGTGAGCTACTATCTATAAAAAGAAGATCGGCATGTTAGCGGCAGCTTTTTAACCCCACAGAGATTTTTTTTTTTTGCATAAAGGATGCGGAAGCCAAGCATAGTTTAAAAAACACACACATACACACTCGCCGACTTTTTTTTGTATTATTTCTTGTATATCCGATTCCATACATACATTATCCCGTACCCCGTTCTGGCTTTGTGTCGCGTTCTATTCCTCCTTCTCTCTACTATCACATTATACAACCCTTTAATTTTGTAACCTATTCAAATCACTTTTTTTCTTTTCTTTTTTTGATCAACCAAACTACTATTCTCAGTATGTTTTTAACATATAACCCCCAGAGTTCTCTTACTCTGTCTCGCTCAGACAGTTGGTTTAGGTTAGGTTAGACGAGGGTACCAAACTTCTCACCCTAGTCACAAGTCTGACACTGTTTTATCTCACCCTTACACACATATACATAGAACTAAACAAAAAAAAACTATATGTATATAACTATCCTCTCACCCCTAAGTCGAGTGTGAAAAACTACCGAGTCTTTTGCATTTCCTTTAGTGGTAGTTGCGGCAGATGCTCCCCTACCGTACCCCTTTCATAGTTTTTTTTTCTGCTACTCATTCACATGCATGCTAGTTAGTTATCTCGTATATATACATTCACACAGACAAACATACAAAGTTTTTTTTCTAAAAAAAAAATCATTCAATACTTGACTAGTGAGGTGCATTTTTTTTATGAGGGTTGTTTGTAACTAAAACTATCCTATGAGTGTATGTCTGTCTGACTATCTATATGTCGTATATACACGTAAAAGTATTCAAATATATCGCCACAGTTATGAACGCCATCAAACAAAAACGTCACAGAACAGTAAGTAGTCTAGCTTTCTCTCTTTCCTACCTACTTACACATGCGTACAAACACTAAACCATATGACATCACCAAAAAATATAAGGCAGGCAGCTGAATTAAAAAAAGGCCATCAATTACTTGTAACTCACATACTGTGCGGTTTGTTGTTAGTTTGTCATTTGAATAATACATTTTTATAAATAGGAAAATAGATAATTTATAGTAATAATAACAAAGTTCATTGTTATTTCTGAACTGTCAATATATAAACATATATATATAAACATCAATAACCCTTTTTTATCTTTTCATACGTTGTATGAATGAAATCTTAATGAACCAATACAAGATCACCTCTCAAGTTTTATTGCAAAGACACGTATAAATACGTTATAAGCTCAGAAGCTTGTGCTTATAGATAAAATAACGACCTGTACGAGTTTAAAATATTAGTGTGACCTCTCACATGACTTTCTCTTACTGCAGTTCCCACACCAATAATTGGCCAAATTTTCCTAAGAGTTCGGAATGGTTTTAATTCTACTAATCCACCTTTATAGAGAGGGACACGTCTCAGCTATTTTATGAGATCTATGGAGAATATATTTTAGGCGAAAATCGCGAAAAACTGAGAAAAAAAGAAAACATTTCAGTAAAGTCCCAATTTCGCTTACAAGATTTTCACCCAATTCTTCAATCCTGGGATACGATCGTAAAAATCTGTTCGCAATAAGCATGTATGAGTTTTTACGATTTTTTTTTTTTTTTTTTAGGGTGTTGCGGTGCGACTTGAAAAATCTATTGTGCCCTTCCTGACCCCTCCGAAGTCTTTTCAATACACTGCCTCGTGTACCCTCGTTACAGATAACACTGCCCAATAACCAGGCTGTAAGCTGTAGAGGCTGCTACGAAGAAAAAACAGAAAACATTTTGTTTGGTGTAAAGGGAATCTGAAAGTATGTGTTTCCGGTTAAAACTCAGCAGTAAGAGAGGAAAATCTGATGTGAAACAATTCACACAACCTTCTCTTACAGCTATTAATGTACAAAATGACAAATTTTCTTTAAACTTCCTATTTCACTCATGTCTCCTAACACAGTGCAGGTGGAGGTGGTGGCGGGGCAGGTCACAAACCAAGCACGTAAGGAAGTGAAGAGCGCGTCATTGCTCTTTTTTGAAATTTAACACAACTAATTCCCCAAAAGTATCTAAAATCCATTTTGAAAAAGGAATTTCAGTAAAATTACATTTCCAGTCAACTGATTTTCTCCAAATCCGGAATTTTTCACTACGAATTTAATTATTATAATTTACTAAATTGCAACTTTGGTAGAAAATCTAGAGCGTCATCCCCGCCACCAGAACCAGAATATGATTATATTTCCCAGAAAAATGATTACTGGACGCTTATTTATTTACAGGTCCTCTTGTTATACGATATATCAAAATTTGAATCTCCCGTGATCGTGCCAGATTTTCGAAAGTGAGTTTTTCCCAGAAATTATCGTATTGAGGTCACCTGAGTTCAAAAAAGTGGTTTTTAGAAAATGGCCTGTATGTGTGTGTATGAACAGAATATCTCAAAACCGAAAAGTTGCAGGAAGCTCGAACTTGGTATTCCGTTTAGGTATCATCACCTAAACATTTCGGGCAAAATCCAGCAACCGGAAGTGCCAGTTTACTGAATGGTTTTTATCAAATTGTTGTACTTTTCTCTAAAGCAACTCCAAAGATTTTCTTTAAACTGACAAATCAACTACGCAAACAAAGAGCTACAATTTTTATTTAAAACATTTCTCCGGGAAAATTCATTTAAGGGTACTTTTGGAGGGCTATAGTTCCCTCTAAAATGCTATTTCCCATAATTCTATCATCCAAGTAATATTAATTAGAATAAAATATGTTGTCGAAAGAAAATTGGTTAATCGGAATTGCATTTTTAATGAAAAGTAGTTTTCAGATTTTCTGTTATTTTCTCTAAAACGCTCCGATTTTTATTTAAACTAAGAATGTGAAATACACGTTCAAAAAGCTACAAATATTATTTGAAACATTTCTTCGCGTAAACTCTTTTAAGGCCCCCCCTCTCTTGGAGGAGGGGTAGGATTATGTTTTTCCCTAAAGTGCTACCTTAGTTGATTATACATTTCCGTCTTTAAACAATATTAATAGATTGCTAAAATTCAAGAAAGTGAGTAAACCGTAAGTGCTTTTTTACTGAGCAGTTTTTTCATTTTTCTACGTTTTTCACATAAAACACCATCGGATTGCTTTAAATTTTTTACACTAGCCTATCACACAACAGACTTATCACTTTTGTTTGAAATTTTTTTCGAGAAAACTCATTTAAAGAAGTTTTGAGTGGGGGAGGGAGTGTATGAATTCCTTAAAAAAATTCATTTACTAAATTGAGATTCACCAATTAATTCTATGATTACTTAACGTAGTTTTAGAACAATCAATTTAATTTTTATTTTATAATTTAAATCTACATTTCCACATTCTATTTCTTGTTACTAACCAATAATGGGATATATAAGTACAATGTTTCTAGATTTTCGAACTCTAATATATAACTTTCTATAATTTATTTGTTTAATTGCAGTAATAATTACTTAGATTTTTGTTTTTATATGGTTTCGACAAACTAGATTTTGGAATTAGGTCTTGTGTAGATTTTTATCTTTGTAGATAGACTCTTTCAATACTTTGTGGACTACGCCATCTACATAAAATTAAGGACAATATAATAAATAGCTACAAACTCCAGGTGTAAGGAAAGTTTTTAACTGAAAATTATGAATTACTTTGAGAATTTTTGTGCGTGTTTAACCTTTTTATTTTGTTCCATTAGTATAAACAGCCAAATACAAAATGGTGAACTTACATTAGATCTGGCCCAATTCTCTTTTGCCTTATTTTTCAACAATGGAATGAAAATTCTGAGTTTATTCTTTATAGCTTTATATTTTAATTTTATAAAAAAGTAAACATTATGTTAGAGATAATTCAATTTTTGCATTTTTTAATAAAAAAATTGTAATGCATAATTTGATAATTTAAATAAATAATACCTACGAAGGGAAAAGCAGTAAAAATATTCTTATCTGTATTTTTCATGGAAATAATTAGCTATAAATAATTAGCCAATCACAGTGTAGAAGTGAATGTGCCAAATGTGGGCGTGGTCAACGTGATAATTCTAAATTTCTGATTGGCCTAACATACACCCATATTTCACACCGTCACTTCTACACTGAGATTGGTCAATTATTTACAGCTAATTATTTGTGTGAAAAAACTATTTAGAATTTTTTTACAAATTTTCTCTTCGCAGGTATTTTTTCTTAATTGTGCAATAAAATTTTTTTTACAAAAAAAGAAAAAATCAAAAAATCAAGTTATCTAACATATTATTTACTGTTTTATATATAATTAATGTGAGCTATTAAAAAAAAAAAAAAAAAAAAAAGAGAGAATTTTCATTCCATTGTTGAAATAGAAAGCAAAAGAGAATTAGGCAAAAATGATAGATCGATTGTTAGATGCCTGCCATTTTATATTTGGCCGCTTATACTAATGGAACAAAATAAAGTTGATGTTAAACACACAAAAATATTTCTCCAAGGAGTTCATAATATTCAGTAAAACTTTTCTTAGATCTGAAATGTTTAGCTATTTATTATATTGTCCTTAATTATATGTAGGTGGCGCAGTCCACAAAGTATTCAAGTTTGGGATCTTCGCTTGAGCAAATTCAATGAAAATCTAGTGTGTCGCAAAAACATTAAATAAGGAATTGAACTAACTATTTGTGCTATTAAATAAATAAGTTATAATAAGAAGTGTTATATATTAAGAGTTCGATAAACTAGAGACTATGTAACTATGTAAATTGGAATAAGAGAAAATCATGTGAGTGTTTCACATCAGATTTTTCGTTTTCTAGAAAACTCCAAAAAAAAAACTCAGAAGGCCAATCCTGGAAAGAGTCGCGTTCCGGTTATCCGATTTTATTCAAATCTGGAATTCTAGCATCACTTTTAACGTAACTTAATATTCTATAAGGTGTTGAACCATATATCGTAATGAAGTGGAACTTTACAGGTAAGCTTAACGCTACTGTCACCCCAGAACAGCCCCCCCAAAAATCAGTTTTCGCGAGAAAATGTTTCAAATAAAAATTACAGGTTTATAGATTTTTTGAGATATTTTGTTCACACCACAGAGGCCATTCGCAAAAACCACTTGTTCGGGCTCAGGGAACCTTAAATTGTATATATTTCCGGTGCAAATTCGATGTCGAAAAATTTGACAAGATAGCAGTACTTCCTCTTATCAGCAGTCAGAGAAAGCAAACAACTAAATAAAAACCTAAAGAAATAATAAGAAAAACACAATAGTGTTAAAAAAATAAAATGTTTATAATAATTATATTTTAATAATGATAAGCAACAAGTAAACAAAATTATGAGTGGGGAGTTTTATTATTCTATTATACCTCGGGAGGGGGACTTTAAAACTGTTGTGCTCAGTTAAGTCTGGTTTTATTAAAACTGTCTCTATATAAAAGAGAGCATTCTCCTCGGCCTGTCTACGGTTGGGCCTGCTTTTCGCTTACTTTTTTTATTTTTACTTTAAGTGTGCCAAGTTGGAAGGAAATAAAATATTTGTGACTATCAAGAATTTATAATTAGTTTAATTTTCACAATTTATTATTTCATCCTTTTTACTTTCTCTTACTGCTGGTGAAAAAGTAAGTATTGCTAGCGTGGCAAATTTTTGAAAAGGAGTCTCACCGGAAATACGCGTTGTGAGGTTTCCGAGTCAGAAAAAACTGTTTTTTTTAGAAATTGGTCTTTTACATACTATATATATATCCTTTATATACTTTATATACTTATATACTTTATTGCACTATAAAACAATAATAATAAATATTATAGATATATATTTTATTTTTTATATAAAATATAATATATATTATATTTATTTATTATATGTATGTATAATTAATATATATATATATATATATATATAGGTTGTGTGGTGGGTGTGTGTGTGTGTGTTGTGTGTGTGTGCATGTATGTATGTATGTAGACCTCATTTCCAGTTGAAAGCAGCCTCTATTTGTAAGATGCGAGTTTACGGGATGTAAGTGTTGTTAGGCTGAGATATCGATAGAAATGATAAAATCTCTAGTAACGATAAAAAAGTAGTGGCCCGTCTATGCTCCACGATATATTGTTACTTTGGCGCAAACTACATCTCAAGTCAGATCGAAGAGTTCAGCAACATGATCACGACAACTCATGACAGCTGGTTTGTTTTTTCAAGCCACAGCCTTCTGTATAATTGATTCAATTCATAAATATATACGTAGACATTTACCAATGAACCGTGATATATCCGTATGTATAGAAAGGTATAAAAGGGGTAGACTAAACTAGATACACACATAGGGAAAGGAAGTAGCAAGGGAAGAAGCGTCCTCCTTTATTTTGTCTCCCGGCAAATACCTAAATTTTCCTTCTTCTTTTCGTGTAACAATGAGAGCAGGGGTTCATCTATATACATGGGTACAAACACAGAATCCACCCTTAGAGCACAACGTTTTATCCGAGGTATGTTATAGTAAGTAACTGTACTTTCTCATGGAAATGATCTGGGTGATCAAATACTGCACTCACTCACACACGCACACAGGAACAATTTAAAAGGGAAGTAAAGGGTTACAATTCTCTTTCTAGAAAGCACTGGCTATTAGTTTTACAAAACTCACAGGTGCACATACACACACAAACTTAGATAACCAACTGACAGAATTACTATATCTTACTCTACTGTAGGATAGGATAGGTGGAAGTTTCGTTCTGTTTCTTTTTCTTCACCCGCCTAGTTCATTGTAGTTTGGAATAGAGTTGACACTGGAAGAGATATTTAGCTGAGTCCATCAGTCGTCGTTTACTAAAGACACTGAAAAACTGTAAACCATTTTTATTTAGATCCCATCCATTTTATACCATTGGAAAATCTTCCTTACTCTTTCTCCCGCCTGTTCTCTGGGAAAAAGAAAAGAGAGAAAGAAACAAAATTCTTTTACCAATTTTCCTTCCCGTAAAAAATTCCTGACTATTCTCCAAATTGCCAGTAAAAAAAAATAAAAAAACAGCATATATAAGGCTGGGTTCTAAATTAGTGGGTGAATGTAGGAGAAGATTAGATCCATAAGGTAGGTCACGATCCCAGGCAGTGCAGCTAGTAGAAACTTATTGGGTCAGGAGAAGATGAAGACTAATGAGCCTGATTAGAAGAGCCAGGGTGGAGCTTTTCTGGGTACACGGACACGCGGATATAGAGACCAGTGATAGGGTGGACGAGTTGGGTAAGGTGAGGCACCCTTTACCCAGTTGGGTAAATTACTGTTGCGTGATCGGTAGGCAGCCGTAGCCTCTACAAGCAATTTTGCCTTAACTTGTCAGACAAGTTAAACAATAGAAGGTCCGGAGCGATGCTACAGGCTAAAAGATTTTTAAAAGATATAAGACAGGAGGACTTGAAGTATCTTCTCTCCCAGAGTAAGATACAATTGAGAATCCTGGTAGGTTAGAATCCTGACTGGACTTAATTACGAGGCCAGTCAGTTTACACAAAACAGGCAGGACAACTCGTCCTTTGTGGCAGAATTGTGATCATGGAGTCCGAGAAACAGTGTTCCATTAATTAGGTCTCACCAATACTATGTTTCGCATTTCGGGGGGGGGGCACATTTTCAAGGGAATGCTTGGGGGAGTTTATGGATGAATATATAAAACTTGGACATATGAAATTAATAAACGAAAGATAACTGCTCATACTTTCTCAGCCTCATTATTATATTCTAAATCACCCTGAGCTTAAGATAACTTAAGACATTATAGTCAGACCGGTAGATTTTGGGGGAGTCATTTTAGTAGTAGAAGTTGTTTTATTTCCGGGGGAAGGATAAGAGAAGATTGACTTAGGTCCCGCGCCCTTCGGGCAATCATCATTAAGACCAGACCAGGCACTTCTTCTGGGATAATTGTGGTTATCCGAAGGGATATACCAGCCTTACAACACTTCTACTACCTACTTGGGTAAATACTTCTCCCCCCCATCAGCATTTATGTCCTGGACAAATGACTGAAATTTGAAGTTGAAAGAAAATGTGGCATTTTACAGATTATAGTCATATTGACAGCAGTAAGAGAAAGGTCGTGTTAATCTTTCACACCAGATTATTTTTAGTTTTTTAAAGTTTCTGACCTAAACTAAAAACTAGTAAACAATAAAAAGATCAGTTATATAATAAAAGTCAGATTATCAATAGGAGGCTGTTAGTCCGCCATGATAAATAATCTTTAAATAAACTATCTCTGAAAATCTAGTCCTTAATGATAGAATGATAGTGTGTAGCGCTAGTACAGCATCTATTCATCATAGTGGCTTTGAAAAGGGTATTATTTTTTTTTTTTTTAATTCCAGAATAGGAAAGGATAGTTCAGTAAACATTGGCCTAGATACCAAATGGGTACAACATATAGATAGATAGGTGTCACATCCAGCCTCCACCCATTCTCTACCATTCGTTCTCTAGTTACAAGAGAGCGCCCTCTACATTGCCTATTGTTAACTAGCGCCTCTAACAAGCTGTTTGGCACGACCTCCTTTTTTTGTGTGTTTGTGTAGCTATGCGTGTGCATGTTCCTGCCACAGAGTATAGAAATCTATAACCTGTCTAACATCCCTGTAAGCTTATTATACGCACACACACACACACATACAACGGTGTGTTTAGAAAAAACCCATCTTTCTAAAACTGTTAATAACATTAAACTGTAAGCCCATTAACTATTATCTGCCTATTTGTCGGTAGTTTGTTTTTAATAGATTTTTACTATTTCTTCGTATTGCGATCATGTCAAATTTTCGACATTAAGTTTTCACCGGAAATGCATGTATTGAGGTCACCTGATTACGAAGAGAATGTTTTTAGTGAATGATATGCATTTAAGTGTGAGAGTGTATGCACAAAGTATTTCAATAACGAAAAATCGCAAGCACCTTATTAAACTTGTTATTCCGTTTAGGCACTTAAAACCGCCGCATCTGACAGGAAGGTATCGGTCAAAATCCACCAAACAAAAGTGCGACATTACTGAATGTTTTTTTTTTTTTTTTCAGTTTTTCGCGATTTTCATGAAGAAGGCTCAAACGCTTTTCTTTAAACTGCTTACACTAACGAATCCCTGACATTTAAAACATTTTAATGGGACAGTTGATATTTTGTGGAGTTCTGAGGGAACAATTACGTTAAACTTCTTTATAAATTACCACTTCACTACAAGTATCGATAGACCACCACCATCGAACCAACCATCGCAACCACCACACCTACATCGATAGAATTCCAAATGTGAAGAAAATCAGTTGACCGGAAGTGCGACATTATGGGTTTATGAGTTTTTTGGAATTTTCTGGAAAAAAATCCGTAAAGATTTCCTGTAAACTTTGTACGGTAGCTGCACTGATATAAACACCTATCATTTTCATTTGGAACATGTTATGGAATAAATGGATTTTAAAAAGGAGTTTGGGGGAGGGTCAGTTAGGTTTAAACTTAACACAAGCATTGTTGTTTTTGATATTAGACGCTCCACAAAAATCTCGTATAGGCATGCCAAGTATAATCCCTACCAACTTTTCCTGTGGTGAGCCAAACTAAATATTGTAAATGTTGCCATTTTAAAGAAAATTTGTTAATTATTAATTTGAGAAAGAGAAAGTCGTGTGATTGTTTCACACCCACTTTATTTATTTTGTCAAGTATTTGTTTGCATTTAAGGAAAGATTTGGAACCTTAGTGGAAATGAATAAAAGAGGACACGGTAGATGAGTCTGGCTGTTCTGTAGAAAATCAACAGAGACAGACCTTTCGTTCAAAGTTCGGCGATTCATTATTCCAACAGAGTCTCTGTTGGAAATTTGAAACTGTCATCTTCTGCTTGTGGCCCTCAGTGGTGGGGGATATCTCTCCTTTCCACAGCAACCCTTCTCTCGCCGATACTCTCTTCTTTCATAGGGCAACACAACACACTAAAGGTGAAATTCTATAACACTTCATACAGTTCGTTTATTGACTTTTTTTTTATTCTTTACTCCTTTTTATTTTTTGAATATCTATCAGTGATTTCTTTGTATTATTAGAAACAAAGAGAAAATAATATACAGGGAAATAAAAACAAAACAAAGTCCTAAGGACAAAAAAAAAACCTTAAGAACGGAATAATTTCAGTGAGAGAATAATGTCGAAGAGAGTTCATATTACTTACTACCACCTGCTTTAAATTGAAGCCAGTGACGTCAAAGTGTGCTGCTTGTTACGTCACCCTGATTTTAATTTTTGATGCTCAATAGTTTTTATTAAACTGATTTCACTCTGGTTACGAATTCACCTACAATGTTAATTGTGTTTAGGGCTGAGCTATACTACATAGCTAACCCAGCCACTTTACTCGCTTACTCGCCTGACTTCCTGAGTAAATACTCGCCCATTTTATTTTCATCATACAGTTATGCTGATAAAGATAGCTTTTTATTTGAGAAGTATGGCATTTACATTCTGTCAGCCTTTTGAAATTATATTTTCACCTCTGTGAAATAATCAGGTAACTAAATAATAGCATAATCCTAATAACGAATGTCACACGAAGTTTAAAACTTGTTATTGTGATTGGGAATCACCAGAGTTTCCGGCAGGGGAAGCGGAAGTTTTACTTTACAAAATAACGCTTCACGGTCACATCGAACAAAAAAAATTTCGAGCGATTTTTTTTTCCGTAAACATTTTATGTACAGTACATATAAGCGAGTCTAAAACTTTTATTTCAGATCTTGTTCTAAGAAAATGGATTTCTTGAAACGTTCTCTGCGAGTATGGGAAATGACGTTAGATGAATCTTTAAAGTAATCTTCAGGGAAGGGATTAGCTAAGTGTTTAGCGGACTGGACTCCCACGCGGAGACCAGCTGTGGTACCCTTAGATTTTTTCTTCCTAGGAGCCTCTACAGCTCACTGTGGTGATGGACAGTGATATCTGTATCGGGAGAACACTGTCCGGAGGCCGGCAGTGCACTGAGAAGGCTCCAGGCACCAATGACCATAAATGTTGACGCGCCTTAAATTAAAAAAAAAAAGTAATCTTTTAGGCTACCGCGGCTATTGCCATGTAAAGCACTTAAATCTTGTTGAGCTAGCCTTAGTGGTTTGTTAACAAACCGACGTTTCGTCCATATTACAACAGGCTTCATCAATATTCCATCCCTCCACCCAACCACTGACTTCTACCTTACTCCTTGTTACTTGTCAGTGTTGTTTCAACATTAGAGGCAACACTACCATTACAGTCCAAAAAAGAGCGTCCTCCAGTTAGTGTTCTAAGTTTAAAGAAAAACTTTGCAGCCTTTTTTCAAGAAAATTATTTAAAAAAACGCAAAACCCTATTCGGTTAATCGATTTTTTCAAATTTAGAATTCTACCGATGTTTCTAATGTATTAAATATACATTAAATCGTAAATATATATAAGAATGTATATATAGGCGGCAGAACCATATAGTATAATGATGTTGTACTTTAGACGAAAGCATGATGCTACTTTTTCCTTAGAAATCTCCCGAAAAAATAAATTTTCTCGGGAAAATGATTCAAATAAAAGTGTCTTTATTCCAACTTATGTCTGAAGATAATGTACGAAGTTTAAAAAAAAATCGCGAAATTCACTAAACTCGTGTCTGATATTTTCTCACACACGTATACTCACTCACTAAAACACACACACCACAGACCATGCTAGCAATAAGAGAAACTAAAAATTGCAAAAATTAACGAAAAAACTGTTAAGTAAATTCGCACTTCCGGTCAACCAATTCTCTGCTAACTCGTAATTTTGTCAAACACATTTAATTCTTATTAATACATATCATGTAAGTGTTAAAATCTTATTTCTTTATCCTTTCATAATATATTTATTGTTGTAGAAATTAAATTTACCTATATTGATTTTTAAAATGTAAATTTATTAGTTTAAAAATAATGTTAGTATCTGGTATTTTATATGTCGCAGCATCCATATTGATTTTCTTCCTGACCGGTTACGGATTTTCATCCACCGTCGGTGGTATATAAATATGTCATAATTACAAGCAAACATAACAACAAACAAACAAGTATGAGTGTAACAGAAACATTACATTGAAGTGAACTCTCTATACGAACTTAGGGAATTTGCTCTGACGATGGATGAAAATCCGGTCAGGAAGAAAATCAATAGGCATGCAAAGGCGGATAAAATTCCATATGTTATCCAGCATTGCGGACCCATCCACATATTCAACAATGTTAGTATATTGCCGCAAAAGCATTAACATTTATTAAGATAATGTTTCAGAAAATGAATGGCAAAAAATTCTCTTATCGGCTGGAAGAAAACGGAGAGGAAAGGAGCCGAGTGGCTGAGGAGCTACAAGGAGGAGTTACTGCCGAGCTAGTTCAAGATCGAAAAGTGTGAAAATTTGAAAACATGGGACAGTTTCCTCCACCGGCAGATGTGGACATTAAAAAGCCAATGTAAACATAAATTCCAATGAGTTGGTTACTGCTGCTGCTAAGAGGAAGTATTGTGATCGTGTCAAATTTTAGATACCTGTAGGAGTTTTCACTGGAAATACACGTTTTGAAGTAACCTGAGTTCGAACAAGTGGTTATTTGAAATTGATCTGTCTGTGTGTGTTTTGGCCGCAGACCGCAAAACGGAAAATCCCAGGAAGTTCAAACTTGATATTCGTTAAAGTTCTACCCGAGGATCTGACAATAAGGTTTTGATCGAAACCCGCCAATGGGAAGTATTACTTAATTGAACTGGATTTTATTTTTATTTTTTTTACGATTTTCTTGAAACTCCTGCTCCAATGATTTTCTTTAAACTTTGTATATCCACCACAACGGAGTTAAGAGATACAACTTTTATTGGAACTAATTTTCTGGAAGTTGAATTCACTTCCTTCTACAGGGTTCATTTGACAGGGGTTTTGGGGGGAATGGTGGTGTTATGCTATCTTTTAATGTGGTATTTTAGTTAATTATATACACAAGATTTTAAAGACAAGAACTAAAGAATCATTACTATGTACTTGCGCAACTACTTGATAAACGATCAAAACTAACACTTAGCAATAAAGTACGGCTATACGATGTACTACTGAAACTGATATGGACTTACGGGGCTGGTGATACGGCAGTCAGCCAAGCATTCTAATATCTACCGCTTCCATTCTTTACAGTCTAAAATTTATCGCCACATAGCCAATGCTCCATACAATGTCTCCAAGAGAACCACTCATAATCGTCTCAACATCTCGCTACACAAACTTTCACTCACACTCCTCTTTTCTCATCCAAATCCAACAATTGATCAGTTCACACATGTAGCACTTCCTGACTTCCTGACTCGACGTCTGAGACAGCGCTGCTGGCCGCGTGATTTCGTCGGCGATTTCGAGCAAATAGATAATGTTTATGTTGTTCGCCAATGGAAGACAGTTTCAAGTATTACTCCTTGTAGATGTAATTTTCAAATAAAAAAAATAAATGTTTATTATACGATTCTAATAATCTATCTAAAATTAATTAGAATTAAATATGGTGCCGAAATTCCGAGTTTGAAGAAAGTACATTGACCGGAAATGCGACTTTACTGAACAGTTTTTTCATTTTCCGGTGATTTGTCTCCATGACGAAAAATAGCTTGGTATATTACTACTCCCACACAGAGATCTGTCACTTTTGCTTCAACCTTTTTTCCGAGAAAATTCATTTCGTTTTTGGGGGAAGATGAGGTGCTTTCCTACAAACAAAACAATCTGGTTTGGAATACTTACATGACTTTCTCGTACGCTAATTAATACAATTTAATCAAAAAAATGTCTTTAACATTGCAATCTTACAGTTGCATGTTACAATCTTTAGTTGAGCTAGTCATAAAAAAGGTGGTAGGTACTTTACTTGTATACCTACTTGACCGTACGTGGAGCGTTCTAGATGACCAAGAAAGCTTGTGCAAATCTAAATTTAAACTAACTGACAGCCCTACAATACCCCTCTAAATTTTTTGTTTTTCAGAAAAATGTTTAAAATAAAAGTGATAAATTTATATCTATGTAACAATCGTAAACACAATAAGAAGCATGGATAGAAGAAATTCGCTCTACCAGGATTGTGAATTTTTTCGACATCATATTATGTAACGAGTTTCAGAAACATTTTTCTGAAAAAATTGATTTTAGTGGGGTATTGGAGGTTAGTTCGTTAGTTAGTCAGTTGTTTAAATTTCAAATTTGCACAAGCTTTCTTGGTTGTGACATAGAGCGCTCCACCACATAAGGCCGCTCAGGAATATAAGTAAAATTTCCACCACCATTTTTATGGTCAGTTCTACAAAACATTGTAACACTACAATTTTTAAACAATATTTCTTGATTAATTTGTATTAATTAGAGTAAGAATAAATGTGTCAGTGATTCACTAGTGATTAAGTACAAGTTTGATTCACTTAGTGATTCAATCAGTACAAGTTTTATCACTGATTCTAATAGAATAATGGAAACATTATTCAACTGCTGTAAGAAGAAAATTTTATTTTAATATCTTTTTTCATAATATGTGAATGTAAACTTTTATACGATTATTTTTATGAATTCGTAAATTGGTTTCCTGGGACAGCGTTTATTGTACTTGGTTAAGGCATTTTATCAACTGCTATGTTTTTTGACATAGTCAACTAATAATTTTAATGTTTCATTTTTATTGTTAATAAGTTGAAAATGTTTTTTAATGCTTAAGTGAATTATTTAGCAAAATAATTCTTATATTGTTGCACAGGAAAGGGAAATGTTGATGGAATATCCTTGGGATGTCGGATGAACAGATCTCTAGAAATACAGAGAAAGAAAACTTTCATTGTGCATATACGAATTGTATTTTACGTGTGTTTTTTTTTGTTTGGTGGCAGTGGTGTTGGACCGGGCGGGGGCCGGGCAAGACAGCGGGAAGAATGATTTGGCGGGGTAAGACAGCCTTCTTGCTGGGAGTTCTCTTAAGCTTGAGATATTGTGTTTGTGTGTGTTTGTGTGTGTGTGTGTGTGTGTGTGTGAGGTGTGTGAGTGTGTTTATATATATATATACGTTCATGTAGCAGAGCATATACTAATGTGACCGTGTATGTATGTGAGTAGTGGTGTGTTTGTGTCTGTATATGTGGAGTGGAGAGCTCACATGGAATCAATATATCCATGGTTTCCAAGGGTGCGGCTCTTCTATGTTTGCCATGGGGGTAGTGGGGGTTATACATCATATAACATACATGCTACGTGCCCCCTCCATTGTGTGATCAATAAGCTCTCCTATTGGTTGGTTGTTAGAATGAAAGAGAGCGACAGAGTGAGAGAGAAGAGTACAGTCCCTTGGCTCTCTGGCGGGCGTTCTCTCTCTTCTGTCTCTCCCTGAGTGAAGCCCAGCCTCATTTCAACCATCCCAAAACCTTACCTCTACTACTCGCCACTACCCCTAAACATATCCCCCACCCACCACATACGACTACCTAATGTGTGACGGGCAACTCTACCACCCTATTCCACCCGCTCACGCTCTCACGTCACTTTGCCCCCTAAAGGCACTCTACGGCCTTCTTCATCAGCGCCACTCGGTCCATATTCCCTCCAGAAAACCCTTGCCTTCACTCACACATACACACATCTTGAACAAGAACATTTCTATGCTAAAACAATATCAAGGGAGATCCCCAGGCCGACTCTACTACACTTCACTTCCACTTCTTCATCTATCCGCGCCGAGCTCCCATACACACTCACATATATTTATTAGACAGGGCAATTCACTTAGTTACCCGCCAAGCCAACACACCTCCAAGCCACACTATCACCTCCCGCCGCTTCACTTGCCGCCCTTTATCCAGTATTCAAACCATCGCCGCTGGCGGCACTTCTTACCTCCCCTCTCCTCTCGTTCTTCCCCAAAGAAACTCTTTGATAACTATGATTACAGCCTATATTAAAAGACCTTTTACCATGAGATATATATATATATACTATCAAAACCTGTATATTCCGGACTACCTATAATAAAATACAATGTATTATATTTCTTACACATGATAATAGAAACCAAAATTTATAACAATATATTTTTTCCAAAATTTATTAATTAGTAATCTATTACCCGATCATTGACTAGATGACGCTTGCACTCCGTATAAACCGTTTTTAAAAAGAACTATAGAAATCTTTTTTTTAATGTATATATATATATATATATACTTAATTATTTAAGTGCAAATTAAATTGTGGATCAACTAACTCTTTTAGAGCTGCTTTACACATAGAGATTAGAATAAAATGAATGAAAGTTCAAGAGCTTGATATAGTCAGAGGTTTCAATCTTCTAGAAGGTGCAGGCTCGCCTATGTAATAGCATGTGATACTGAAGATAATGTGAAAATGGATAGGAAGAAGTTATCTGTTAATTTAGACATATGTGTACAAATACTGATATGTCAAGTTCTTTATGTATTTGTATGATCCACTAAACCATACTAGTCATACCCCTAAACAATGCAATTCTTAGTATTGGAAAAGTCTGTAATAGTTTCGTCAGTGTGTTGCTAGCTGTTATGCACAAGTGGTTTGAGGAATGTCTTGTTGAGAATGTTTTAAACAAAAGTGTTAGATTTATGTCTGTGCAATTAGTTATCCAGTTTAAAGAAATTTTGTGGATTGTTTTCGAGAACTGACGACGGCCGGTTAACCAAATTACCTTCCAATTTAGCTGTCAATTCTTTCAATATATTTCAATATTTAGAGTTTTATTTCCATGATAGCTCCTGCTTCATTTTCTAATCATCGGCCGGTTTCGGGCTTTCGCCCATCACCAGAGAATCTTATGATAAACCGTTTGATAACACAGACTCTGTTATTCTGTGTGTGTCTGTAAACTCAATGACTACGTAAAGCCTGTGTTGTCACACTGTTGTTTATGATGACATTCCTGATGATGGTGGAACGCCCGAAACCGGTAGCAAGAGCTATCACGGGAAAAATCTCTGTTGATTTCCAGTTCTGCGGATTTACAACAACTATTTTAAAATTAATTAGGAGGTAGAAACTTATTTAAAAATTGAAATGGCACTTCAGAGGGAATGGCACTTAGAGATTTTGCCTAATCCCCCCCCCCGTAAAACCACTCAAAAATTCTTTTACCTGGTTAAATATTTTAAATTATAAGTGATAAACTTTTATACGGGTCTTAAAATGGAAAAAAGTTTAAATAAATCATTGGAACCATTTCCGAGAGAATAGCGACAAACTGGGCGGGAAGTAATTCTCTAAAATCACACTTCCGGTTGATGGAGTTTGCCTGAAATATTTCTGAGTTTTCTCTTTTTCCATTTCTTTTCTGAGATATTGCTTTATACATCACTCGGATACACAGCATATTCAGGTGAGCTTGAAAACAATTACGTGCGTGAAAATTCCATTTCGGAAATCTGACATGATCGTAGTATTTCCTGTTTTATATATATATATAATATTCCTGTTATATTATATATATATATTCCTGTTAAGGAGAAAGTGAAAATTGATTAACGTAACATTTCCGATTAAAGTATTTTCTTCGAATTCGTTTTTGCAGCAAATTTAATTATTCTTAATCTAATGTTGGAGGAAGGAAAATGATAAAGAAAAGATATTTTTATAAGAAAACTTAATTTCACAAAGAATAAGCCCTTAAATGAATTTTCCTCCGAAAAATATTATAGTAAAAGTATAGATTTATATGGTTAGTATTGTTCCGTCGTAGGTATGTTTGCTAGTAGGTTTCTCTTCTCATACATGCGCGCCCTATATCCGCTTGTGCGCACTAATCCTTTCCTGCCGCCTGCGTCGTCAAATCTTCTTTTGATCGTGTTTAGTGATGACCTTTCCTGCCGCCTGCGTCGTCAAATCTTCTTTAGATCGTGTCTTCAGATGACCTGACTGGTCCACAGTCTTCTGCCTCTTATTTCAAGTGTTTGTTCCAGAGTCTTTTATTAAGTGGGCTTATACCCGTTTTTTTTCCAAATCCAGAAAGACCATTTTCATTGTTGCGGCTCATATACATATATGCATGTTCTAATCAGCTTCATGTCATGTTTTGATTTCCTCGTTGCACAAAGGTACTTAGGGTCCCGAGTTTCTATGTGGACACGAAAAACTAGAATATAAGGTACAAAACATCACAAAAACAAACAACTTGCGTCTCACACAAACAAGCTTCGCCATGGCTGTAATGACTTGACGGCTATTTTCAAGGTCTATATGCAAAAAAACAAGAGTTTTACTAACTCTCGGAAATATATATAAGCATATCCGGTTTCACCCCTGTTACCCGGTTCTACCGCAAGTTCCTCTACTTAGTAGACATTAAAATATTTTTACCTTCTCATACTATTTTCAGAGAAGTAGTAATTGTGTGTGTGTGTGTGTTTGTTTTTTAATTCCTTTAATCCACATGCTCCAAATACATATAAATGTGTTTGCTTACAATAATACTTTACATATAATAACAAAAAATTCTAATAATTTTACATAAATATAATTATAAATTAATAGTACCAAATGTTTATTAAAGTGGTAAATTACTATTTATTTGCTCAATTTTCATACGAAGCACTTGAAACTGCTCTATATACACAATATTACCAAAAATACATTATTTATAGTTCACTAATCAGTTTGTATCTTGATAGTATTTACAAAGCGTTCAAATTCATCAATGAAAGCTCGAGATATCAACTCTCGTTTCTGGAATGGCCAATTTTTCCCCATTGATATTGCCTTTCTTATCAACTGGCTTCTTTCTCTGTCATGCTGCTTACAGTCAAATATTAAATGGTTCCAATGGTCAGCTACATCGCCCCAGGTTGACCTGGTCAATGCTAGGACTGGTCCGTGGCTTTGGCCTGGTTTAGCTGCTTCGTTTTTTATGACTGGCCATGGCCCTTTTAACAGTAATTTAAAGAGATTGAGGATTGTGGAGAATGAGATGTGTTTCTGTGGAATCGAGGAGTCTTGGCAGCCCGTTCTATAGGAATGAAACTTATATAACAATATTAGACACAACTATGTAGATCTGTTAAATAATAATTGTTTGAAAGTTCTTGTTGTTATTGAAGATAATTTTTTGCTATTTTCAAACCTAGTAAATCAATTGATAGGAAGAAGAAGGATCTTAGAAGACCTGAATAATCAAGCTTAATTTTGTATTGTAACTGATTTTATCTTATCTACGAGTACATTAATATAAATATACTGTAACATTTTCCGAGGTTTGGTTAGATAGTAATGACACGCCTCCTCGACGCCCCATTGAGGCAGAGCTTCTTTATTTTTTTTATTTTTTTTTTTAAATAAAAAGATTAATTAAACTATAAAGTATGAAATGTTTAAAGAAAATCTTAATAATTTTTTAAAGCTCACTCAAGAAGCGGCTAAGTGTCAAATGAAATTGTTATCAAAGTACTTGGGGTAATTATTATATTATATTAAATTATAATGAATTTGTGAATTTTTTATTTTTATTATTTTAATTTTTACTTTAAAAACAATTGATGGTGCATTTTAGAGATAAGTGTAGTGTTTTCAATTCCTTTCGTAAAAAAGATATTTTTGTAAGATGGGTATGAGAGAAATCTCAGATACCATCATTTTGATTAAGTTTGTAAATAAAATGAAAAATGAAAATGAAATGTCCAATAGTCCAAACCTGTGGAGACAAGCCCGATTTTTCCCCTCAGTGAAGATAATCCGAAGTTAGTTAGTGAAGACTGTGTGTGTGTGTGTGTGTGTGTGTGTGTGTGTGTGTATGTATGTGTATGTATGTATGTTCTATCTGTCTATCCGTCTCCTCAGTCTGTGGTACTTTGAAAATCTGTCTAAAATGAAAAACTTCCGGCAGCTCAAGCTCGTATTCGTAAAGTATTACAATTGCTTCAGAGACGAAGGTTTCGAGAAAGTGCGACTTTTTACTAAATGGTTTGCGGGGGGAGAGGGATATCGTAATTTTTTCTAAACTTCCCACACTAATTATTGACATAGAATTAGTGACTTTTATTTGAAACATTTTTCCAAGAGCAGTTTATTTTTGCGGTATTCTGTGGAATGTGAGACGCCTGTTTGCTGGACTAATAAGGTCATCACATTTAGACAGCACCTGGCCTGACCCAATATCATATAATATATTCCCACACCTAAGGGCAACCATAATTTGAATAAAATTTATCCAAAAGGTTTTACTATCCATGAGCCTCTGATTTACCTACGTTTACTAGTTAAAAATGGTTTTCTCTGCATAGGGTTACCATAATAGAACTGAGAATGGAAGTGCTAGCGGGAGAATGATAATCCCAGAGTTTTACTTCTTCCTCCCAGCCAGTCGTGTACTGACTACTTAATGAGTCCAACAAGAAATGGGTGGTGCATGTGTATGTTTGTGTTACTGTCAGGAGTTACCTAATTAATGGACACACTCTAGTAAAGTTTGTTTTATATGTGTATTTGTGCGCGTCTATAGGTACGTATTTGTGTGTATGTGTGTATATAGAAGTATAAGTGTATAGCTCTGTGTTAGTTTTACTTCAGTTCAGTTGTTCAAAACTATACTTCACTTGCTAATCATTTATAGTTCTAGAGATGTGCAAAAGGTAGGGGTGAAGTGGGGAAGATGAAGAAGACGAAGAGAGTATAGGAGCGCCAAGGATGGCAAGTGTCTTATACATACATACCCACACACACACACACATACACAGAGTTTACAGTTTAAACTAAACTCACATACTCTCCAAATCTTACATCGTTCTAAGTTAACAACTAACAGGGCAGAGAAGGCCAGACAAGTAGCTGAAGAAGACGAAGGAGAAGTAGCAGGAGAAGTTGGCTCGTTACCCTTGACTAGGTATGTATCCCAAGCCGTCGTGATGGTAGTGGTGCTGCCACCGCCTTACTGGAGGATCACCAAACCTTCAGACTTCTCCAACCTTTCTCCGCCATTCTACCTTCACTCCCTTGATGATCCCCCAAAGTAACACATACTTCACCAATGCACACACACACACACACACACACATACACACACACAAACCTTCT
Source organism: Triatoma infestans (assembly GCA_011037195.1). Taxonomy (NCBI): domain Eukaryota; kingdom Metazoa; phylum Arthropoda; class Insecta; order Hemiptera; family Reduviidae; genus Triatoma; species Triatoma infestans. The sequence continues at coordinate 55,469 of JAAEAF010003044.1, forward strand.
GCCCTTCTTCCCGCCAAGTTCTCTAGAGTCTCCGCCCTTATCATCCTCACAGTCTTCGGGCTCTGAAATCTCGGAGAGAGTTGTACAAATCCCGGCCAGCTATATCCACCTCCATTTTCTCTCTCCACATCTCTCCAACATCCAATCAACCAACTTTACCATTACTATGTTTTATATATATATATATAATCCTACTTTATGTACATTAAATAATTGTTGTTCAGACCCAAAATATCTTCTACCATTCCTACTATTAGTTAAATATGCAGAACTGAAGTCATTGGATACTTGATTTCTGAATGCTTTCTTTGCTTTAGTTTTTAATTAATTATACCATTTTACAAAAAAAATCTGCTGTGAAAGAATCACACGACTTTCTCTTAGTCCACAATTAATACAATTATATCTAAATGACAAAATTTTTGTATAAAATGACTATAACTCACGTGAGTGTAACAGAAGCATTACGTTGAAGTGAACTCTCTATACGAACTTGGTGAATTTGTTCTGACGATGGATGAAAACCCGAAACCGGTCAGGAACAAAATCAATATGCATGCTACGACGGATAAAATACCAGATAAGATTAATTGGAGTGAGAGAAGTGGTGTGAACGTCTAACAATAGGTTGTGTTTTGTAACAAAATTGAAAGATCTTTTAAGTTTCACTAAATTTCTATGGCTCCCATAATAAGTGAAGATATTGTCGAATTCAATATTCTGAAAATATGGATTTTCCATGAAAACCCAATTAAAAAATTAAAACCTACTCAGTGTATTTTGTATTTTTTATTATATCAAAATTAATAATTATATTAAAGTAAGAACAGGAAGGAAATAGAAAAAGGCAACCCTTGGGAATTTTTATCTTACCATAAAACTTGACGATAAGAGCTGTTTGGTGGGGAAATGGGGATAGTGTACGGGGCCAATATATTGTTCCTTGCAGGGAGCAAGGATGGTTAACGAACTGAGTCGGCAGAGCTATTACATTTCTTTATAACAACATACAATATTCGTTGTTAGTAGAAAGTTTCGGTAACTAACATTATAGCTATTGGCCAATGCTAGTTTGATATAAAAATAAAAAATTTGGTGTGATACAGTCACACGACTCCCTCTTATTGCAATTCACGTAGTTACGTTAAGGCACATGAAATATTCTTCATACTTAAAATTTTTACTAATGTTTAGTTTGTCTTCAGTGGGAGATACGAAACTTAATATAACAACGTTTTCTTAGAAAAGCACAACCACATCCCACTCTCAAAACCCCTCCACTCCCCTTTAATTAGATTATCTCGAAAAAAGTTTCAAACAGAAGTGATAGTTCTCTGTATGTATGTAGCTAGTATACCAACTTTAACGAAACCCATTGGTGCAGTAAAGTCGCACTTCCGGTTCACCAATTTTCTTCAAACTCGGAATTTTGGCAACACATTTAATTCTCATTAATCACTCCCCCCAACCCCCAACCCCCCAAAAAAAACCTAAAATGGAGTTTCCCGGAAAAAAGTTTCAAATAAAAATTGTTACTGTTGTTTTATGTCTAGTTAATATATCAAGTTTAAAGGAAATCGTTAGAGACGTTTTCGAAAATTTCTGATAAAAACGGATGAATCCATTCAGTAGCGTGTACTTCCTGGTTGACCGGTAAGAACTTAAACAAAATATCAAGTGTTTGAAGTTTCTCCGATATTTCGGTTTTGAGTGATGCTGAAAAAACAGACACATACACCAGATCACTTTTTCGGACCTAAATCATCTAGGAAAACATATATTTCCGGTGAAAAGTCGACATTGAAAATTTGACACGATTGCAATACTTCCTCTTAAAGGAGTTTGAGAAATAATAAATATAAAATTTAGTTAGTTTCAATACAATCACGTACGGCTTTTCTCTTCATTCAACGAAAATCATTTTGAATCAACAAATTTTCTTCCAACATTGAATCATTACTAAACTTTTAGTTTTGCTGTGTGAGATTCCATACAATTTTCCATATAATTTTTTCGATATATAGTGAAGATTGTACTTATTGGTGTTCGGGGCGAGGGGGGAAGCATGAGAACTAGCTGAAGGTGATTACATTGTATAGCATAGCACCCCTGTCAGTAAAACTTGTAACCACAGCTTAAAATTGAGCCTAAATCTCAAATTACTCAGAATCTACTGAATTTTTTTTTTTTAAGATAAATGTTTCAAATAAAATGTTTGCAGTTATATGAGATCACTTAGCATTCCAAGTGACCTATATAATATTAAAGTACATCCAAAAACATCTGGTATTTCATCCGCCGTAGCATGCATATTCATTATCTTCCTGAACGGTTTCGGATTTTCATCCATCGCCAGAGCAAATTCACCAACTTCATGTAGAGAATTCACTTCAATTCACTGTAATGTTTCTGTTACATTTAAACTTATTGGTTTATTGGTTGTATATAATAATTACATTATATTGCATTGACCCGAGACAACACTGCCCCGAGAGAACACTGTCCGGTGACCGGCAGTGCACTGAGAAGGCTCCGGGCGCCAATGACTATAGATTTTGACGCGCCTTAAATTAAAGAAAAAAAAAATTATATACAACCAACAAACCAACAAGTGTGAGTGTAACAGAAACATTACGTTGAAGTGAACTCTCTACACGTACTTGGTGAATTTGCTCTAGTGATGGATGAAAATCCGAAAGCGGTCAGGATGAAAATGAATATGCATGCTACGGCGGATAAAATACCAGATGTTATCCATCATTGCGGTCCTATCAGCATATCATCAAAAACATCACTGCATTCTGAGCACGTGAGTTAAGTGTTAGGACGCGATCAAACAACACATTACTAGAATTCTAAAATGTGAAGAACAATCGATCAACCGGAAGTGCGACTTTACACAATAGGTTTATTTCTAAATTGTTTGAAGTTTCCCAACGAATGGAATGCTAATGCACTATCAGTATTATTGACATATTTTTCCAGGGAAAATGGATTCATTCATGGGAGTTCTGGAATTAGTTAAGTCAAATTTAACGAGTTAGGCTACCTAGTGGTGGAAAGGGGTGCGAAGGGAGCTCTTCTTAGAATCTCTAGGGTTGGTGCAGGAGGAGGGGGTCTGGGGGTCAGGGAGTGGCTATCCTCACCTTTGGGCTCCCTTATCTGGCACATCCCTAGAGATGGCATGATTAAGAAATATAGCTTCACTAAGAATTTTTCTTTGAAGCTGGGCACCAAAAGTGGGTGAAGCGAGGGATCCGCTCTGTTAGGCATTAAGGATCATGCCATTAAATGGTATACGGATGGGTCTAAGACCCTCGAGGGAACTGGGGCGGGAGTGGTTGGTCCAAGGATCAAGCACTCGGAACCCATGGGTAATTTTCCCAGCATCTTCCAGGCGGAGATATACGCTATTGGAAGATGCGTACAATTTAACCTCGATAGGGGCTATAGGAACCAGGAGATTGTAATCCTTCCGATAGTCAAGCAGCCATTAGAGCGTTGATGCGTAGTTTATCAGCTCTAAAATGGTCTGGGGATGCCTAGGTAAACTTAATAACCTAGGCAGGTGGAACAAAGTTACCCTGTGGTGGGTAACGGGGCATGTTGGCATTGAAGGAAATGAGATGGCCGACGCCCTGGCCAAGTTAGGCACTAGGACCCCGCTCCTAGGGACGGAACCTTTTTGTGGGGTCAGCGGCCAGTTTCTGTTGGAGGAACTTAGGAAGGAGGAGGAGACGAGGAGATCTCAACTCTGGTACTCCCTCCCCGGTTTGCTAAGATCTGCTTGGGAAATTATAACCAACGGAGATCGGAGGCCTGCATCGGATTGATCAAGAACAAGCTCCGCGTTCTTACCGGTAACCTCACGGGGCATTGCCGACTTAGAGGACACCTGGTGAAGCTGGGTTTGGAAAGTGACAGCTCATGCAGATTCTGTGGAGATTTGGAGGAAACTCCATTATATCTCCTAACAGACTGCGAGGCTGCCACTCAGAGAAGATTCAAGAACCTGGGTAGCTACGAGGTGGAGGAGGGGGATATACCCTCTCTAGAGCCCGTCAAGGTACTGGGATTCCTCAGGGATCTCAACCTGATGGAAGTTTTGTAGAACGGATGTTCAGAGAAGGACATCTGTTCGGGTGCTGTGGGCAACAGCCGGGGGGCATAGCACAATAGATCGAAAAGGGTCGCGGTGCATTGGCCCCCTTCAAAAAAAAAAAAAAGAGTTATGCTTAAATTTAAAATTGGGGTAAAAATTATGTCCCAAAATATGAAGAAAATTTGTCAATTAGAATTGTAATAATTACAGAGGAAGTTGTGTGAATGTTTCACAATCAGAATTTTAACTTTCTTTTTTTTAATGTACAGTTCACATGACACAATTCTAACTACCAATCAGAGGAAGGAAAACTTTATAGAAAAGGTGTTTTTAGTAAGGAATTCCACTTTAGAAACAGTTACACTCTATACAGCCTTCTTAGGAAAACTACTTAATTATTAATCACATTGATAGACTCTCTTTAGAATTACAATCGATTAATTGATTGTTTATTTAATATTAAAGTTAAGTACACAAAGTTATTGGTGTTTTCCAAGCTAAGCAAATGAAAATTGTTATACAACCGAGAATCGTTAAAAAGGATCGTTTAATTTAAACGTTAAACGTAAAAGTTAAATGACATTGTATTGAAGGGAATAATTTCAAAAATAAGAGATATTATTTATCAATTCAATCAAATCAATTTTAATAATTGATCTTAAGTAAAATGGAAAAATCAGTATGGCCACGTGTAAAGTGTAGACATGTTTACGGTTGAGCCCTGACTTCCTGGATGGTAAAATATTAGAAGTTATCTCAGAAAATACGAAGTTATCCTTTGTAAGTTCCTCAAAACACTAAGTGATTCAGAAAACTACTTTATCCCCGAACAAGATCGTTGTCGTCTCTTAATCTCCATTTCCACGAAGTATTCGTTCATATTTCAGGAAATTTACCGGATTTCCATATACTTCCTTCACATGCTGTAAGAGGAAATATTGTGATCATGTGAAATTTTCAAAATTTCTATTTTCACCGAAAATAGATATATTGAGAATGAAAAAAGAAGATGATGTGAACAATATATCGCAAAACAAAACAAACACAAAAACAAAATCGCCATGAATCAACATGATAGTTCCGTAAAAAACCTAACTTTTCTTTATCCTAGGCCTATTTCTGGTTACCCAATATCAGAACTCTTAGTCCAGTCTAAATGAGCATTCGTCGCCACAGAACTTCAAGGTTAATATTCCCCGTAGGGGAACAGTGGACTAGCCCACTTCTTCAGGGATCTCAGGAGTCCCTGCAGATGTCTGCAGCGTAACAATAACTTACATTCACAACGCTTGCACGATCTACATAGAGTCTCTGCAGTGATAGTGATATCTGCACTGCTAGAGCAAATTTTGGCTCAGTAGCACACAACACACAGCCAATAAGAAAAAAAACTCGTGAAAACGAGTATTTGCTACAACCGTGTATTAATATGACAATATTTATATCAAAAATAGAGAGCGAAATTATACTTTTAATAACAAGTAGAGTAATTGAGAAAGAACACTATTACTTTTTCTCGCAAGTGACTTAATGTGATATTATTCGACTCTAAATAGCCCAACATCTAGCGACAGACAATACGCGTATACAAGAACGTATGTAAAACAAATACTAAGTAGCAACGGATGTGAGGTTATGCCAGAAATAGAGAGAGGGAGTATTTGACTTGAATTCTAGTTAAAAACCAATTTGATGTGGTTGCAGAAAAAATTGAATATTCAATCCGTGAGTAAAGTATTTTTACACTCTCGTTCAGTTGCCACACTTGCCCAAACTCGAATGTATAAAAAAGCATTGCTACTCACTGTTTGCTAAATAACTATTACTTACAGCATATATTACAATTATTCTAATAAACATTTTCTTTAAATGTAAAATTTTTCCTGAAACGTTTAGTTGCGCTAAATATTTGGTTGGTTAGGCAAAGCTGGGAAGCATCAGAGATATTTTCCGTGATAGCCAGCTTCTTTTTGTAGTCTTCGACCGGTTTCGGATGTTAGCCCATCATCAGGATGTTTTTGTCAAAACAATGTGATAACTTTGCTTGCAGAGAGCAAAGTCAGTTGATACACTCTATACACTCTAGTGTGTCAACTAAATATGCTCTGTGCAGGTCTATGTTACCACACTGTTTTGACAAAAACATCCTGATGATGGGCGGACACCCGAAACCGGTAGATGACCACAAAAAGAAGCATGCTATACCGGAAAGTATCTCTGATTGTACTAAATATATCTAAGTATATAGGTGGTGGAAGAGTCGCACATTGCAGATGTTAGTTTTTAGGACATATCCAATTACTGTATGTGATTACAGTATACATTATCTGGTAGCCCCACCATCAAGCCCCAAAAATTTCTAGTTCTGCAAAAGGATCCAGTTCTCGACTAAAATCAATTTTTCCGAAGAAAATTGCCCATCCGGTGGATGAATGAATGGATACCGTCCGGCCAGATGGGGGGGGAGACGATGTAAACGGATTATCCAGTTGGAGCTTGTTGCGATGTTTTGTTTATATTCGCACACGATCACATAAAGACCATTCGTTAAAAAACTTTCTTTTTTCATACACAGGGCATCTCAAAACATATATTTCTGGTAAAAACACAATTACGAAAATTTGACACTTGTGCAAGTAAGAGGAAATCAAAAATCTTTAAAAAAAACAAAAAAAAAACTTCCTGTTAACCGGTTTATTTGAAACTAGGAATTCTAGCAATGCAATTGGTGCACTTTAATGTTATATAAGTAGCGTGTTTACTTAATGTTGTACCACCAGTATATCTTCGTGTCAGATGCGTGTAGCGGTACTTAAAGGATATACCATACTTGAGCTTCTTTAGGATTTTACATTTCTGAGATGTTTTGTTCACACACACACACACACACACACATATTCAGACCATTCCTAAAGACAGTTTCCTCCGTACTCAGAGCATCTCAAAACACACAGTTCCGGAGAAAGTTTAATTTCGAAAATCTGACACGATCGCACTAAGAGTAAGAGAAAGTAAACAAAACAAATTAAGTTCTATAAGTATTACAAACATGTGGACACGATAAGTAACTAAATATCACTGTTACCAAGATACCCTAAGGGTTAACCTATTACCCTTTGCCCCCACCCAAAAAAAATGTAAGGGGTCCCAGGAACTCCGTCAAGTAATAAGGAACAATAGGGCAAAGACCTACAGACAGCAGTAAATAGCAAACGACGTGCATAATGAAAAGAAACCCCTTTTTAACATAACTAAATAGGGAAATACTTTTTAACCCTTTTCAATAGTTCTATCAACCCTTTAACTTCATCTGTAAAGATGTATTAGTAAGAGAGTGGCTGTGAAAGAGAACTGTGATTTCAACGAGAATATTGGCACCTTAAACTAATAATAACAATAGGTAACTTAATAATATTACTGTAGCTGTAAATAACGGATGGTATTTGGGAATCATGTTGCCTTTTCAGCAGAGAGCAGCAATGTAGCTATTCAACTTAGCTTTGCATAGATGTTACGTCTTTCGTAACAAAATATACTTACTCTGTGTATGAATCGTTTATCCAAATAAATTGTACACAATGTCCAGTATCTAAATTTAAATTTAATAAGTACCAGTTCTTGATCAGTCATATTACAACTTTTTTCTCTCTTATTCCCAGTAAAAGGAAGCATTTTGTAATCGTGTCAAATTTTCGATATCGAGTTTTCACCGGAAATACAAGTTTTGAGGAAAACGTGGTTTGTAGAGAATGTTTGTCTGTAGATGAACATCATAGTTCAAAAATGAAAAATCGCAGAAAGTTCGGACTTTACATTCCGACCATGGAATCCGACAGGAATTATCTGACAAAATGACCGAAATGACTGTTTTACTGAAAGAATTTGTCAATTATTACGCTTTTCTTGAAAATGGTTCCACAACAATTTTCTTTTAACTTGTTATAACAACTATATATTTTAAGCGTTACAACTTTTATTTGAAATATTACTCAGGGAAAATTCACTTAAGGCAGCTTTTCGGGGAAGGATGGGGTTTTATTTTCCTCTAAAGAGTCAATTTAGTTTATTATATGATTCTGTCATATATATAATATTAATTAGAATTAAATATATAGCCAAAATTCTGAGTTTAAGAAAATTCGTATGACCGGAAATGCGTCGTATTTACTGAACAGATTTTTTTCAGTTTTCGGCGATTTTCTCCATACAAACAAACACCAATGGATCCCATTAAATTTGTTTTAATAACTATAAATCCAGAGACATATCACTATTGTTGGAAACTTCCTCTACCTGTTCGAAATTGAGTTTTCACTCGGAAATACATGTTTCGAGACACCTAAATTAGAAAAAGAGGTTTTTAGTGAATGGGATGTATATATGTAGTCACTATATATGTGTGTGTGAGTGTGTGAACAAAATATCACAAAATCACATGTAGTTCAAACTTGATAATCCGTTTATATAAACACCACCACATTTAATACGAACGTTTCCCGTCAACATCCACCAATTGAAAGTGCGACTATACTGAAGGTTTCTTTCTTCGGCTTTTTATTTTTTCGTAGTTTTTCGCGTTTTTCTTGAAAACAGCTCCAAAGATTTTCTTTAAACTTTATATATTATCAAAACAACTTTATTTGAAACATTTCTCCAGGAAATTTATGTTTCTTTTTGTGCGATTCTGGGACATGTAACGCGTAGTTTTTCTTTAAAGTTACACTTCAGTAAACTGTATGCTTTTATCACCTACATAATATTAAGACGCTTTAAAAAAGCTTCTGTTTAATTTCCAGATTTGAAGAAAATTGGTTAACTAGGAAATACGATTTTACAGAACAGTTTTTTCTTGTTTTCTTGAGTTTTTTCAAAAACGGATGTAACGAATGTTCTTTAAACTTGGAATGTTAATTGCACAGATATAAATTTATCGCATTTCCATTTATTTGGAACTTTTTTTGGGGGAAAAATTTATTTTGGTGCTTCTAGGAAATCTGTGGCAACGCATCAAATTTATTTGGTTTTATTCAATATTAATTCTGCCTTTCAGCCCATAATTGAAATTCACTCAAGGGCCCACATGTATCCCCCACCCCTAGCTCTTTATTTATTTTACTTTAACTAAATGAAAATTTACTAGTTATAAGAAAATTTTTTTCTCTTAAATTCAATAATTTCAGAGATTTTTTCCGTGGTAGCCTGGCTTCACTTCATGATCATCAACTGGTATCGGCAATGCAAGTTTAAGGATAGTCAAAAGCTGTAAAAATAATAAATAAAAACAAATTCAAGCAAGTTTAATACAAGAAAATATGTAGGTAAATTGATATGTAAGAAGGTTGGAAGCAAACGGCAAACTGGAGATGATATTAAAATAAATGACGATATACAAAAATCCGAAACCGGTAATGAATAAAAGGGAAAATACATGCTTCGACGGAGTTGATATTTATGGTTTAGCATGGGACTCGACAATAAGGTTTTGATCAAAATCGGCTACCGGAAGTAACACGTTTCTGAATGCGTTCTGGTTTTTGTAACACGTTCTGGTTTTTGCGTTTTTCTCAAAAAAAAAACGGCTCCAACGATTTCATTTAATCTTGTTATAACAACTATACACACACACACACACACACACAAAGATCTGCAATTTTTATTTGAAACATTTTTCCAGGAAAATTCATTTAAGTGGGGTTTTGCGGGAGGGTTGGGGTTATGTTTTCCTCTAAAGAGCTGTTTCAGTTTATTATATTATTCCGTCATCTACAAAATATTAATTACAATAAAATTTTATGCAAAGATCCGAGTTTTAAGAAAAATTGGTTCACCGGAAGTAGAACTTTCAGAACAGTTTTTTTTTTTTTTCAGTTTTGCAGACTTTCTGTGGAGCTGGAAGGTCATGTTTTCTCAAAAAATGATGAAGGCTACTAAATATTTAATAAAAATTAGAAATTTGGAGAAAGTTTTTCAGTTCTACGGACAGTGCAGTAAGAGAAAGTCGTGTGAGTGTTTCACACCAAATTTTGTTTTGTTTTGTAAGGACAGCATAGATCCGAATAATAATAATAATAATAAAAGTCTTTATTTCATATATACATACAAATTTTCTCTTGTTTACAAATACGTACAAAAAAAATATAAAGACATCACCTCATGGTAATCACCGTCTGAGGGAGTCACACCTTATTAAAGTAAACTGTGCAAATGGAGTTAAATAAAATAAAAAAACTAAAAGCTGTTAACTAAAAATAAAAAGACACATCTATAATGATAAAAATAAAATAAAATATATAAACTTCTACAAACAGAAAGAAACTAAATTCAAAGATAATAAACAGTATCAAAGTATTGTAATAGAAAAAAGAAAAAATAATAATAATACTAAAAATAATATAATAATAATAATAATACCCTGTTCCCGGAAGGTATTAGACGCTAGGCACAAAGGGCGTGCCCCAGCTCCCCTTCAGAAACTAACCAGTCAAGTCTTGGCTCTGAAATTGTATGCCGCTTTACAAAAATTAATCAGTGCAGCCCAATCCTTACCATTAATATACTGTAACAATTCACTCATAGATCCGAATAGTGAGTATATAAAAAAAAATAAGTAAAGCCTGCGATCCTCAAAATAGCGACATGTTTTATAGAAAAGTATTCAATTCTTTCAATATCAGCCGCATTAAACGATACCATCGATCCTACAAGCGTGGCGTCAACTGTGCATTAACTGCAACGAATTAACTTCAGCTTAAACATGAATCTTCTACTAATAAGCTGTCTCTAACTCCTCCCTTATCAAGAGCTAGGAGGAACTGAGATAAACATGCCGAAAATTTGAGAGCTTCAATTGCTGCATCAACTTCAACTTTGCGAGGATACCACTAGCCTAATGCATTGTTGCAACAAGTAATAGTCACATCACTTTTCAGGCGATTAACATCACCTAACGGGTATACTGATCTAATTCATCATGCGATCAGCAATCATCATAACTCTTCGCTCAGTCACTCTACCCACATTTCTCTTCTCTTCTTATTAAGTCAAAATATAATTATGAGTAACGTGACAGTTGCTGTGTTCTCAATTCATACCGTTCAATACATATCAATTTCCTATTATCCTTTATAAATATCTACACTCGTAACTCTATTGGAAAAATTAGACTAAGCAGTTCTGCCACATCGCTGTAACACACTGAATCCTCTCATACAGTCAAGAATTCTTTTTGTCAGGCCTCCTCAAGGAGTAATAATTACTTGAAATGGTGAAAACAATCGTGTCAAAAAAAGGCCCACATTTTAAGATAATGTTGTAAATTGGATGTTGAGGTACGGTCATACAAAAGAACTCTTTTTAAATTTCTGCCGACGTTTCGGGAAATTTATTGCCTTCTTCAGGGTCTCAGCAATATTGATGTTTTTGGTGTTCGTTACGACCGCTGTATTCAATATTGTAAATTGGTTGTTAAGGTTCGGTCATACAAAAGAACTTTTTTTAAATTTCTACGTAACGAACACCAAAAATATCAACATTGCTGAGATCCTGAAGAAAGCAATAAATTTCCCGAAACGTCGGTAGAATTAAAAAGAGTTTTTGTATGACCGAACCTCAACATCCGATTTACAACATTGAATACAGCGGCCGTAATGAAGACCAAAAACATTTTAAGATAGTAGAACTTTGTTACTGCCGCCATAAAGAAACCTACTAGAGAGAAATGGAAATGTGTATTAAGAGATTATTTCAAAAAATTGGTAAATTGGTATTAAATTTTCCACATTACAACTGTAACCATTTGTCTCTTTATTTATTAAATGACAATAGTAGATTCTTAGGAAAAATTGTACCAGCAGAATTTCCTTATATCAAGATCTTAATTATTATAAGAAATTATTATGGCAAGATTTAGATGTATAATAGATTGTAGAGTTTAGCGCACCACAGCATGGATGAGCAGCAGCAATTGGGGGTGGATACTAGGATACAAAAGGCTGTGCGCGAACAGCTGAGGCAGGAATGGTTTGGATGCGCACACCTGAAGGAAGCCAACACCAATGCATCATAATATTTCGGAGAATTCCAGCTTAAATATTATGTCTTACCGATGGGAGTTGTATATAAGCAGACGGTAGCAGCCATGTTATATTATATATGGAACACCTGGTTTCGCTACGACAACAAGATAGATTGGTACATCGGGAGAGACGTCAACTATTTCTCTCTCACACACTCTTTCCATCGTACTAACCCAACTGTATTAATTACTTTCATTAATCACTCCACCCTTCACTACACCTCCACTGGCTCCCTTATCACTACGTCGAAGAGAACACAAAAGGCCGTACTATTCATTATTGTACCATAATGGCGGCACAGCGTCTATATATCTCGTCGCAGCTAATATCCATCTCCACCCACACTTTCTTCCGAAGATACGATCTTGACGCAGCTCTCCATGGTAGCAGCAGTTTACTTCGGTCGGTATACCTAATGTCCGGATAGACTTTGCCGTACTAAATTATTACCACGTCAAATAAATACCCTGTCCAGGCTGGGATAAGCAATAATAAATAATCGATTGTTGTTTAGGAAATTTTGTCATAATAAATGTGCTTTTGAAGTCTGAATGTGCATAAAAAGGAGAATACAGTCAACTAGAGGTCTGGAAAAAAAGCTTCAAATGGTCACCCGCTCAGCTTTTCCCAGAGCGTCAATAGACAAGAACGCCAGAAGGCCTGAATATGTATAACAAAGTATTCTCAGAGACTGGCTGGAGTAAGTGTTTATGAACAGAAAAATTCCTTCCTCTTACTCCGATTGCAATCGTGACAGTTTTCGAAATTGAGTTTGTACTAGAGTACGAACAATTTTTTTTCAGCGAATGGTCTGTATGTATATGCAGTAAGCTCAAACTTCGTATTCCCTGTAGATATTAACCACCGCACCTGACACGAAGGTTGCGGACAGAATCCATCAGCCGGAAGTGGACTTTACTGAATTTTTTTTTTCCAGTTTTCGCGTTTTTCATGAAAATGGCTCCAATGACATTCTTGAAATTTCATATACTATCTAAATACATCACTTTTATTTGAAACAATTTCCCGGAAAAATGATTTTTTGGAGGATTCTGGAGGAACAGCAACGTAAAGGTTTCCTCCAATGCATTATTCTACCACTTATGTATTATTTAAATATATTAGTAGCATTACTACAATTCCAAATTTGGAGAAAATCGGTTAAACACAAGTGCAACTTTACAGAAAAGGTTTTGGAGTTTTATGGAATGTTCTCGAAAACGACTACAACGACTTTGTTTGAACGCGGATTGCTTGCTGCATAGATAGAACCGTATCACTTTTATTTATAATATTTTTCTGAAAAAATTGATTTTAGAGGGATATTGGAGGTCTATCAGTTAGTTTAAATTTAAATTTGCACACGCTTTGTTGATTTTGACGTATAGAGCACTTCACATAAGGCCACTCTCTACACCTCAAGTTATATCGCCACCACTATTTTTATGGTCAGCCCAACTAAACATTGTAACGTTGCAATTTTAAAGAAAATTTCTTGATCAAATTGTATTAATTAGAGTAAGAGTAAGTCATGTGAGTGTTTCACAACTAGATCTTTTGATTATTTTCCATTCAAGGAAAGGCGCTGCACTGGACAGCGATGAAAAACCATCAAGATCTATAGATACGATCATACTGAACATTTGGTAGGCCTAATACAGTTATTAATTCTCCCCCTTTTTCAATTTCTTTAATTTTTCCTGTGTTTTTGAATGAAAATCGATTCATTAAAACTGAAAGGAAATTGCCAATGTTCGAATACTCTATTAGAAACTTCATTTCTCTGTTTTGTCCAAAGTAATTGTAATTTCACTTTAATAAATATAATTCAATTAGAAATTATTATATATATTTTTTTTTTTTTTTTAATTAAAATCGAAATTGTCCAGAATGATTCATCCAACAATCGATGGAAACGAATATTTTATTTAACTATCAGCTAATCTTGTTTCAATAGCCCATTGCAATGATTTATCAATTATCTATAGTTAGTAAAAAATCTGGTATGAAATACCCAAACAACTTTCCCTTACTGCAGTTTGCAAAATTGATATTGACAAATTTTATAGTTGGTATAACGAAATTCGTCGGTGTTTTAATCGAGAAAATCGCGGAAACTGAAAAAAGTGTTCAGTAAAAACACTTCCGGTTTACTAATTTTTTTTTTAACTCGGAATTTAAGCAATATTTTATTTCTAATTAATTTTCTTTAAATGGTAGAATTATACAATCAAATAAAACAGTACTTAAGAGGAAAATATTACTCCTCCCCTCCCCCAAAAGCCTCCTTAAATGAGTTTCCCAGGAGAAATGTTTCAAATAAAAGTTGTAGCTCTGTATATGTATAGGTCACATTCATAGCTTTAAAAAAAATCATTGGAGTCGTTTTAGAGAAAATAATAGAAAACTGAATAATACTTTTCAGTAAAAACACACTTAAGGTCATCCGATTTTCTTCAAACTCGGAATTTCAGCAACATATTTAAATATAATTAGTATTATTTAGATGATAGAATTGTGTAATAAACTGAAATAGCACTTTAGAGGAAAACCTAAGGAACCCCTTTCCCCCAAAAGTGTCCTTAAATGAATTTTCCCAGAGAAATGTTATAAATAAAATCGTAATAAAATCATAAACTCTCTGTATGTGTAGTTGATATAACAAGTTTAAAATAAATCGTTGGAGCCATTTTTGAGAAAACTGAAACAAAAAGTGAAAAAAATTCATTCAGTAAAGCGGTACTTCCGGTTATGGAATTTTGACAAATGACCTATTGTCAGATCCCATGGTGATACCTAAACGGAATATCAAGTTTGTACTTATACCAGTATAATATTAAACCAGTGTTCTGGATGTAATTTTTTCTGGGATTCATTCACAGCACTCTCTCTTAGTGCTGCTTATTGCGGTTCAACCAACAAAAAAAAAAATTTCAAACTTGTCATTTTTACTTTCTCTTATTTTTGGTCATAGCATCGTTATCAATTTTTTTGGGAAAATGTTTCAAACAAAAGTGATAGGCCTTTAGGCGTGTAGATAATATGCGAAGTTTAAAAAAATAATCGTGGAGCCGTTTTTGAGAAAAATCGCGATAAAATGGAAAAAAAAAATGCAGTAGTTTCAGCCCAAAACTTTCGTGTCAGAAGCGCGGCGGTGGTAGTAACTACCAGAATGTCAAGTTTCAACTTCCTGCGATTTTTCTTCTTTTGTTTTTAGATTCATTTGAGTTCACACACACACACACACACACACAGACCATTCGCAAAAAAACTTTTTTTTCGCACTCAGGCGCATCGAAATGTACAAATTTGCCACGATCGCAATACTTCCTCTTTACTAGGTTTGGTGGAAAGTAAAAAAAACAAAAGCTAGTATTAATTTTAGGTTCACTAGAATAGATTAAATTTGTTACTGTTCACGGTAGAGAGCGTGAGTGGGGGCGGAGGGATTAGAAATGGATATTTCGTTACAAAATGGCTGTTATACAATGTATGAAATGGGGGCGGTGAAATGGAGGTTATTTGTGCGCAGTAGTCGTATTAAATACGTGGGAAAAGCTGACCATTGCACACATAACACAACAGTATAGTGTGTGTAAGTAAGTATGGGGTCTAAACCAAACCCTTCGTGGAACACACAAAATGTTCGACCGTAGTATGTATATATATAGAGCATCATGGCTACTCCCTCTGTCTCACTCTCTCAGTCACATACAAGCCACTCCAGAGCAACACTACCGCCTCCAGCCGTAGTAGTAGTACTAACACCAGCCGCCCGTCTGGCCTGACGGTGGCATCTCTAGGGAAGCTGGTATTATATTGCTGGAGCTATGGCTCTCCTAGCTCCTAGTCCTCGCTCCTAGCTGTACACTAGTACCAGCACAAACTCACTCACCTCCAAACTCAGTCTATCTCTCTTTACTCATATTGATTCCAGAACTCTCCACTCACTTCGCTATCCACTGCCACTAAAGTTACGCCCTCTACTACACATACATTCCCTATACTCCACATATCTATATATATATTCAAACACACATACCCCGACCAAGCTCATTAAGTATCCCATCACTTCAGTTTCTTTTCTGTTAATTCATATTAAGTACAATATAAAAGTATTTGTTGACCGTTGATGAATTATGTTATGAAGAAATCTGGTGAGGATCAGTCAAGAAAGAAACATTCAATTATGCCAACGTTTCGACAGTTTCCTGTCTTTATCAAGGCTTTAATATATAGATAATCGTGAAGATGTGGAGAAATAATTTTTTCTGCAGATGATTTAAGACAAGAAACTATTAACTTTTAATTTTCCTTCTCTTATATTTGTGTGATGTAGCAAATGTGTATGTTTCAAAGTTCCACTCAAAATTATTTCTCACATCTTCACGATTATCTATACATTAAAGCTTTGATAAAGACAGGAAATCTCTGTCGAAACGTTGGCATAATTGAATGTTTCTTTCTTGACCGATCCTCACTAAATTTCTTCATAACATAATTATGTCAAATTAAGTGAGAACAAAAAAAAATATGCAAATCAAGCATCAAGGACATCCACCTAAAAATGACGTAAAATTAAATACAAAATATTAACTAAAATGGTACAACTGATTTTGCCCGAAATCGTTCATGTAAATAACCTGGGTGGAAAGTGATATGTACAAAACGGATTACTAAGTTTTCTTTCTGTTCTTTTTTTTTTTTTTTTTTGCTTCGCGTTAATTAATGGTGGCGAGTGTCCATGATGGTTAGTATCCATAGCAGGTAGTACTGCAAATTATTACGTTACAGAAGAAAGTGCCTTTAACATTGAACACTCCCTTGCTGTGGATGTTCAAAGCAAAAAACGCTTTAAACGTAGTAACGCTAAAAACGCTTTAATTAGTATTATCGCCAACAGAACATCCCAGATCATGGCGTGTGCGGATGATGCGGTGATCACTAGAAAATCGTTGCCTACCGAAGCGTTGGAATGAGTAGTGAAACCGCATTAGACTTTGCGTAAATGAAGTAAAGACCAAATTTTTGGAGGCCAGCAACAAATCGATTGGTTATTCCACTGGTGTCTTACGTCTTAGAGGAAATTTTAGTTTTGATGTAGTCTCCAGCTTCCCCCTATTTAGATCCACCTTAACTATTACTGAAAGTAGCGGGAATAGGGCCTATTTTAGTATAAAGAGAAAATGAAATCAGCCGAGGGATAAAGATCCGAATATATAATCACTGATAAGATCTTCGTGATGTATGCACGAAGGGTGCATTTGTTTAGATTAGACAGCTTCGTGAGAAAAGTACTCCAAGGAAACTTTGGCCCGATAAGGAAGAACCAGAGCAAGAGGAGAAGAAAGAAATAGACAACTGTACGCCCTATACACGAAGCCTTCGATTACTGTTTTTATTAGGGGTCAGAGTTTGAAATTGTACGGTCTAAGACTGACTTATGAAAGGACGGAATCAGTGCCCTTTTGTAATGACAGGGCTCAGTGGTCTAGTCGTATTATGTACGCCATGGACCGTCTCGGTCTTTGTGCTGCCATGGAAGAAGAACAACAACAACGTCACAGATACCTCAGAATCCTCTAAAATACATTTTCCCCGCCAAAAAAGGTTTCAAATAAAAGTGATAGGTTTATAAATTGTTCAGTTAGCATTCCAAGTTTAAATGAAATCGTTGAAGCTGCTTACGAAAAAATTTCAAAATCTCAAACCTTATTGACAGGTTTCCTGCTGGTGGAACTAAAACGAAATATCAAGTTTGAACTTTCGAGATTTTCCGGTTTTTGAGTTATGCTGAAAGCACACAGTCAAATTTCTAAAAACCACTTTTTCGGAATTAGGTGGCCTTAAAACATTATTTCCCCGGTGAAAACTCGATATCGAAAATTTGAATCGATTGCAATACTTCCACTTAAGAGAAAGTAAAAAATAAAGAGCGATATAAAAAAACAAATTGGGCGAATTGTGCACAGTACATATAATGTAAAAATAGAGAAACGGTGTCAGACAGTGTTTGGAAGTTGGTATAATGGTGGACAAACTGAAAGCATTTATTAAATTTCCCAAGAGAGGGCGCGCGGAAGTGTGTAACGGTGAGCAGAGTGTCAGTGTTGGGAAACAAAAATTGGATTGACTTTCTCCATTCAGGAGACTTCTGGCTTCTTTGGTCTCTGTCTCGGTGTAAAGTGCAGAGTGGGGAAGAATAAAAAGGAGAAAAACAGAGAGGCAGGCAGAGTGAAAATACCTGAAGATTTGTTAAGGATGAGAAGTGAGAAAGAGAAGAGAAAACTATACTTTTCTTTCTCACTCACTCCTAACTATTGGAAGTACTACAACTAATATTGGCAAGTAGTGAGGAGAACAGCAATATCTTGGAGATGGAGATAGAAAACTGGCTTGTTCTGCAATATCTAAAACGGAGCCACCACTTAACCCAAGTCGTGTGTTTGAGGAATGGAAACTTTGAATCTAGTCCGTATTATTTATACTCCATTAAACGCAATTATTCATTTTGTACAATATACTTTCCCCTCCTTACCGTGCTGGCCTCCCTCGCACACTCTGGTGTTCAATATTCTAATTTTAAACTAACCTGTTATTAACCTCCCTGCGCATGGTTGTATTATAAATACTGTAAGTTATATATGCCTGATTAAAAAAAAAAAATCTGTTACAGAGCACTCACACGACATTCTCTTACTTCAATTATTATTATTATTTTAATTGTTAAATTATCAAAAATGCGGTCAATGACAAACTTTCAAAAACCTGAGTAGGTACATGGCAATTGGCGACAGTGGCGGGAAGGGCCTGGAAATAAATGGGCAAGCTTGTAAAAAAAGTGAACAACTTCAGGTACCTCGGCTCAACGCTGGATGTTGGTGGAGGCTGCGAGTTAGTGGTGCAAAAAAGATGGGAACAAGCAAAGAAAGGCCACCAGTATGCTTCTTCACTTGATGTTGTGGAACAATAGTTTATTAAAAGCAAATAAAAAAGAGAATTTTTCATCTTCTGTGTAGAGGGAATTTTAACCTATGGAACCGAAACCTGGACTATATCAAAGAAGATATGGCCAAAGATAGTTGTAGTTGAATGAATTTCTGGAGGAAATGTACCCGTAAAAGATCAGTTGATAAAATTAGAAATGATCGGATTAGACAAGAAATCTGGAGACAATGGCCGAAAAGAATAATGAGAAAAAGCTGAAGTATGGGCATGTGCGCCGTATGTCGCGTACTAAGTGGCCAGAGCGAGTCAGCAATTGGGTTTACCCAGAAGAAAGTAAAGGGGGGCGCACCAGCACATTTTCGGGAGGAGGAGATAGAGGAACAAATGGCTGCAAAAGGACTTACTTGGTCCAGGAGACCAGTACGATAAAGAATTGTAGAAAAAGTTGACCTGACGGTTGCCCTTCAAGCCAGATAATTAAGAAAGTAAGTGAATTTTCCTTCAAATTTCAAATATTTACTACAGGTTTGGTTGTCTTTAGCATTACATATAAATGGTGGGGGATTATAATCGATAGTTAGGGCATTAGTAATTATGTGATTACATTGCATAGTAGCACCTCTATCAGTCTCAAACGAAACTTCTAACTCAGTTTTCTCAGAGCGGCTATTTCCGCGGGGAACTGGGGAAACCAAACTAATTCTAAATGGAATACAAAACACACAAAAATCATGTGTGAGACACTCAAACGACTTTCTCTTAATGGAATCAACAGACATGGTAAATTTTTTTAACACTTATAATTCTTACTAGGTTCTTACTAGATGTTTAGTAGTTTAAAGAAACCCGTTGGTGTTTTTATGGAGAAAACCACAGAAAACTGGAAAGAAAACCTGTCCCAACTAAGGCAACCTATTTTCTTCAACTCATAATTTTGGCAACACATATTTAATTCTGAGGAATATTATATGGATGATAGAATTGTGTAATAAACTGAAATAGCACTTTAGACTAAAATCTAATCCCACCCCTCCTCCAAAAAACAAAATAAAACACCTTACATGAATTTTGCCGGCTCTAATGTTTCAAATAAATGTTGTAGCTCTTTATGTGGGTGATTAATATACCTAGTTTAAAGTAAATTGGTTTGAGCAATTGGGAAAATCTCAAAAAACTGAAAAATCTCTTCAGTTAAGTTGCTTTTCCGGTTTACCTATCTTGTGACGTCGTACTTTCGGGCTGAACGGTTTTGACTGAAACTTACGTGTCGGATGGGTGGAATCTGAACGGAATAGCAAGTTTGAGCTTCTGCGATTTTTCATTTTTGAAAGGGAGATCTCAAAGCATTTATTTCCGAGGGAAACTAAGACACGATCGTAAATACCCCTCTTACAGCAGTAGAGGAATTTAAAAATCAATCACAGAATGTAGTTATAATAGTTTTAATGGTAACTGGCCAAATGAGAGGTCGTCTACACTAGTACAGACGACTTCATTCTATCTAAAAGCACAATGATGTTATGGCCACAAAGAAACACCAAAAGGAAAACAAGATTATTTGTAAGTTGTATTTGATTTCTTGATAAGTAGAACAGTCGAATATTTTACTCTTCTTTTTTTTTAAATACCTACAAACCTAGAGCTAGCAAATGTAGAACAGGAAGTAAAGAATGATATATAGTGAGTGTTAGTAGGAGAGGGGTGAAGTCGACAGTGAAAAGCCGGAAATAAAACTTACCTGGAGTATATTTGGTGTTGCATATTGAACAGGCACATATATAGGGGCATACACAGTGAGGGTTTGTCCAGGTGCCTTCGACCTTCTGACCCTTCAATATATACATACATACACACAGTACACCCAGGTGAGGAAGGAGTATATAGAGTATAGAACAGAGACGGTTCAACTTAGTCACAAGCACCACGTACAGACGCACACACACACACACACACACACACATACACATAATATATATAAATCATATGTAGAAGATCTACATACAGGGTTGTCACATTGTTTTGCCCTATTTATTGTGCGTGCATATATTTAGGGTTTCAACTTTATAGTATCACCGGCTGAGGTAATAAATCTTATAACTTTCCACTGTCCACATGATCGCTGCAAGGCAAATGCCGGATTCTGATAACCAATCAGCAATTAAATTTAACAATTACCTGCATTAATCTCCCATTTAAAAAGAATCTGGTATGAAAGTTATAATTGACAGATATTCTTCATTATGGACTAAATCACAGAGAAGTGGAAGAAAAAAACCGTTCAGTAAAATCACACGTGTCCGGTTAATCGATTTTCTTCAATCGCGGAATTTAATTCATATTTTAGCAACATATTTAATTTTAATTAATAATATTTAGAATGATAGATTCGTACAATAAACTAAAATAAAGTTTAAAGGAAATCTTTGCCATTTTCGAGACATTTTTAAAACCACTTCAGTGGTTAGCGTACTGGACTCCCACGCGGAGGACCCGGGTTCTAGTCCAGCTGTGCTACCCTTAGATTTTCTACAGCTCATTGTCCGGTGATGGACAGTGTTGTCTTTAACGAGTGTCTATCTGGCCGGCAGTGCACTGATAAGGCTCCAGGCGCCAATGACCATAGATGTTGGCGAGCCTTAAATTAAAAAAAAAATCAGTAAAGTAGTACTTCCGGTTGAGGAATGTAACAGATATAACGTATTGCTGGATCATTGTTAGTCAATTATGAACTATCTGCGTTTTTTTTTGTTTTTGAGCAAGTTATTTACATACACACACACACACACAGAGATCATGTTCAGGGATTCAGAAGACCTCCAAATGTGTATTTCCGGTGAAAATTTGATAACGAAAATGTGACACAATTGCAATACTTTGTCTTAACCCGCAATAAGAGAGTTTTCACAAACTGAATACTCAGAAAACCAACTGGCGTTTGACTTAATAACTGAGGGATATTAGGCACAGATGCAATTTCAAAAAGAGAATCAAAGAACAACTGCATCTTTTTAAATGTAGATTCCAAATAAAATAAATAATTCGTAAAAGTATAATGGATAATTTATCAAATATAACTGCTTACTATTATGTAAGTATGTAGATAATTTATTCTATCAATAGCTTTGTATAACTGTAATCGATAGACATATATTGTTATTACAAGAAGGGTTTTGATATTATACAAAGGTATACATTAGAAAATATAAAAAAAGAGAAATAAGAAATTTATGCAAATCCCTTGGCTATAGATACGGAATAGGAAGAAGAAAAAACCATTGCAATACAAATGATAATAATATGTACATTGTATAGGTTAGGTTAGGTATGTAGCATAAGATTACCTGAGAGACAGTCAGCTGGTATCGAGCACACTCCACTGAGGCATCAGTTCACAAATATCGCGCACCATCATCAGCATAAATTTATCTGAATAAAAAAAAACATCTGTTAGGAAGAGAGACATACATACATCCAAATCATTTGGTTTCCATGGTGAGTACACAATAAGCATATAAAGGCAGTGAAATTAAAATACAACTCTTATTGGTGTAATATTACTCCTGCACATAGTTCTGTTTTTTAAGAATATAACACCTTTATACAATATATAAATATAAGTTAAAGATCAAGGAAACGGCATGTAATTTTGTTTTGTGTAAAAATAATTCCGTACTCAATTTGAAGTTGAATATATTTCTTTGAAACATAACCTGGCATTCATTTTACTTCCTCTTTTGTTCTTTTGTGCACCAGTGTCGACTTATTGCCAACTTAGATTCAAATGTATATTCGTATTGATTCAAATGTTGTTTGATTTTTAAAATAAAGTGAAGAAAAAAATATCTTTTTGTCTGTTATATTTTTAAAAATTTTCTCTTTTTGAAAAATTTAGACTTGGAATACGCAAGTATTACTAAATTAGAAATGTTGTATATAATTGCCACTTTAAGGAGAGCTAACATTTTTTAATTCGTTGCTCACTCAAAATTTAGTTTCAAGAAAGTTATATTCTTAATACATGTTTCTATTTGCCATTTGATTGAATTAATCAAAGCTTGATTCGGAAAGCGTTGAAACAGAAATAAATAACATAAAATTATGTGGAGAATATATTTTTATCTACATTTAATGCAGTCATGATCGTGTTAAATTTCCGAAATTGGGTTTTCAAGCGGAAATACATGTTTCAGTCATGGACAAAAAATGTTCCTTGCGAATTTCTAAGTTTTAAAAACTAATTTTTATAGAGAACAAGCGGACAAAATATTTCGGAAACGAAAAGTTAAGGAAACTCAAACTTGATATTCCGTTCAGATTCCATCACCAAAATGTGACGACGTAAGTTCAAATTTAGTGTTTTTTTTTTCAGTTTATCGGGAATTCCTTAATAGCGAAGATTTCTTTAATACTTGCTATATAATCGCACTTATTAACTTATTACTTTTATAATCTGGAAAAATTGAATTTTAAGGGGTTCTTAGGGAGTTGAGACGTTAGGCTTCCGTCTTTAAACACAACAATCGTAGTTACGATACTGAAGGGTTAAGGGACCCCATAAGGGATGTGGACCAGCTATTTCTTCAGAGGTCATGGCGTCCTAACACTTAAACTGGCACTTCCAACATTCATATTATATACATAGGATCTGCAGTGATAATGTATTTACATGCAATTTCTTGTGATTAGCGAATATATCGGCAAACTCATCTTTTACAGACCAGTAAATTCTATGTAGAAATACTAACATCTAAACTAAGCCACAATAGATCTTTCGAGACGCAGAAAATTTGGCTTCATAGCCAAACGCTTTTAAAAACATCTGACTACTAAACTCCTCCGAATCCCATCCGAAAGATTAGGATTATCTAGGACCAAGAAGCAAGGTGCAAGATGATATGACTGAAATATTTCTAAAAAAAGCATTCTTTGCACTTTGAGGCTAACGCCGGCGGACTGATTTCGTCAGTCTGTAAAGCTAATCCAAGAGCCTAAACTAAAATGTGCAAACTGCCTTACTTCGAAGGCATATGGTAAGCACATCGGATTCCTACTGCTGTTAGTTCCTGGCCTTTGCTTTCAAGATCTAGCAGATGTAGCTCCTCATTTTTCCTCACGATACTGGGTTAACACCGACTTTGTCCGTGGGTATCGAATCCTGAATTCTTGCACCAAAGTGATTATCTAGCGAATAAACCAACATTTCAAAGTGTTAAATCATACATAAATACATCTAGTGAAGAGCTGGAATTTCACGTTTGTTAGTTTTCTGGGACATACCAGGTATCAAATGGCCTAAAATGTGGAACTGAACTACCACATGGCAGCGCTATCATCAGCCTCAACAATACTAGTTGTGCAATTTAGACGTCTCAGCTCGCCCGGAATCCAAATGTTGCCAAATGACAGTGATAATTTTTTTGAAGCAGTTTGTGAAGTTTATGGAAAATAGGAGTCATTGAGAAAAAGTGAAAAATCACTTTTAGTGATTCAACCGGATTCTGTTCGAAACCTGTGTGATCGATTAGGTACTGGTGAGTAACTGTTCTACAACAATAATAACTGCTTTAGAAATCTGGTGTGTGATCATTCACACGACTTTCTCCTCCAAAACGTCCTAAAATCAGTTTTTTCCCAAAATTTCTTTAATAAAAGTTATGAAATTTATCTGTTCAGTCAGCAATCAAAGTTTCAAGGAAATCGCTGCAGCCGTTTTCGAGAAAATTACAAAAACTTATTCTATAAAGTCAAACTTGCGGTTAATCTATTGTCTTCTAATTTGCAATTCCACTAAACATTTCTAATGCGAATTAATACCAGATTCCGGACAGTCCTAATCATTGTACTTGTAAGTAGTACTGTCAAGGAAAACATAACGCCGTTCAACAGAAAAAAAAAATCACACTTCCGGTTTGTGGACTTTGCCAGAAACTTTCGTGTCAAGTGCAGTGGTAGTACCTAAACGGAATACCAACTTTGAGATACTTGCAATTTTTCGTTTTTGAGATAGATATTCTGTTGGCAAACATACAAACAGACACTTTGCTAAAAAATGGTTTCGCACACTCACAAGATCTCAAAACATGTATTTCCGGTGAAAGCAATTTCTAAAATTTGATACGATCGCAGTCCTTCTTTTTTTCTGGTCATTTAAACTGAATTTGAAATTTTAAAAACAATTTTTACTTTACTTTTTAAAAAGATTTTCTGCCTTACTTTAACATTATTAATATAATTCCTAACCGATTTCATCCTAACCTTAAATTTGGTTTAACTGAAAAGCGGCAACACAGTCTAATTTCTAGAGATTAAAAGTAAAAGTTCAGTCTATTAATCAGCTGTTCTAGAAAAAAGTATTGTTTTTTAAGAATAAAATCATTTGACCACAGACTACAAGCTATACAAACAGCACACTTCATCGCTATAAATAAAAATCGTCAAGTGTGAATAGGTGGAGTTAATAGATAATGTGAAAATAGATCATAAATCTTGTGTGAGTTGTCAACATAAATGTGCGGTCAGCTTCTCTGACCGGGCGGCCAACTACTGTGGTACTGCTTGGAGGGGGCGACCGAACAAACATGTTTTACTAGTTAGGAAGATTTAAATAAATAAAAAGTCGATTATAATTCCCGAGAGCAGTACGTACGCAAAGTAGTCCCCCCACCTGACCATCGGTCAGACGACACGCCCCATGCCACGCCTCTTTCCACTAACTTCCTCTTCCGGTTTTACTCTTTAAAAAAACTCCCTCTTATTTATTTATTTTTATTTAAATCCTGATGTAGGGTGGGGTGCCACCTTTTTGAACTCACATCCATGTTTTCATTGAGATATGATTAACCACACCGATGGGCCAGCAGTAAATTTTTATTTTTATTTTTTTTTTCTTAAGAAGAGGGGAGTTTTGCCCAATCGTAGTGGCCAAGCCAGCTGGACTTTAGAGTGTGTGTGTATGTCAGTCTGCTACGCACATATAGTGTACTTTTCAACTCCATTTATTGTAATTATGTATTCACACAACTGACCCTTCCTCCAATACTGTAGGGACTTCTCCAAGGCTAGAAGGGTACTCTTCTCTATCAATTGAATATAAACTACAGCTTTACTATATACAATAGAAACTGTTCTCCTCTTTCAGCCCCATTTCTCTTACATTTTAAACAATTTTTATTTTTTTTTACAATTTTTTCCATCGCAAAAGGGTTTGAATTAACCCTTCTTCTTTTTTTTCGAAAGAGCATAAAGAACTGTATCAAAAGAAGCAGCTGTTTTTTGTTAAAACCAGGTCTACGCGTCAAATTCATGTCATTTCTTTATGGACAAGCTCATCACTTAAAAATCTACTATGATTATTAAAATTACTATGATTGCAATTGTGGACAGTTTTTCAGATTTGGTGTTAGTTGTTTACTACCAGATTTTGACTACGTCCAATGGCGGCAAGCCCCATATGTGCACATTCGCACGTGGACTTTTAGTGAATCGTAAGACGGAATTAACAGCTTCTTGCGATTCTTTTTTTTTTAAATGTTTGTTCACATACATACAAACATACTGGATATAGACCATTCACTGAAAATATATTATTTCTTACTGCTAGTAATAGGAAGTATTGGTTCCGGTGAGTTTTCACCGGAAATACATGTTGAGATTCCCTGAGTACGAAAACAATATTTTTAGTAAATGGTCTTTAGATTATTTTTTTTTTTTGAGGGGAGCAAGAGCTATCAACCGGAAGTGCGACTTTATTGAATTTTGTTTTTCAGTTTTTGTTTCTCCATCGATACACGCGTCAACCTGCCTGGCCTCACTGTGGCACTCCGCATACATGTAGTACTCATGGCTGACACAGGCAAGCCAGCAATTTCGAAAATTTTATACGATCACAATGATTCCTGTTACAGAAGTGGCACAATGTAATCAATACTCTGTCAAAGTGATAAAACATTGAAATACTTTCTGTCCCAACAGAAAAAACTCTGAGAGCATTTTTAACAAAATCATCAAGGGCAGTATACAAATTTAGGAGAACAAAAATTGAAGGGTGAATATAGAAAAAAGAATCGAGGGTGAAATGAAGGCGGAAGCGATACAGCACACCCTTTTGACCAGTGGTCAGTTCCATTTACAGTACCTAGAGGGTCAGTACCTCACCTGTACCAGCACGTGTACAAATATTGAGACGTGTCTCTCTCATACAGATAGACACACTTCACTATGTTCTGAAATGCGGACACTCCAAAAACATACCAGCTGGTCGCCGGGCAATACTGTTTGGACAGACGGCTCCTCTACATGTAGATTTATGGTAATTTATTTTTCTGTATTATAATTTTAAAAAAATAAATCTGTTGTGAACCATTCACACAACTTTCACTTAATGCAATTTACATACGTAGTTATAATTGACAAACTTTCTTGAAACATATAATTTTTATTGGTCTTTAGTTGACTTTAAGATTTATTATCCTAACATAAATATAGAAGTGATGGTTACATGGCCACAAATACCTATCCAGGCAAATACCTCAGAACTACCTACAATCAATTTTACCGGAAAAATGTTAGGGATAAAAGTGATGTGTGCGGCTGGTACACCAAGTTTAGACGATATCGTTAGGGGTCGTTTTCGAGAACATTCCAAAAATACTCAGAATCCTATTCTGTAAATCTTTAACATCCAATAAAAGGGTAGAGGGAAGGGAATAGCTGAGTGGTTAGCGTACTGGACTCCCACACGGAGGACCCGGGTTCGAGCTAGCTGTGCTACCCTTAGAATATTTCTTCCTAGGAACCTCTACAGCTCACTGTCCGGTGTTGGACAGTGTTGTCTGTAACGAGAGTACACTGTCTGGAGGCCGGAGGTGCACTGAAAAAGCTCTCCCGGCACCAATGGCCAGATGTTGACGCGCCTTAAACTAAAAAAAAAAGAAAGTTATTCCGCGAATTTGAAATTCCATTAATACTTGTAAATTATATTAGTATACATTGTATTTTGAAATGGTACCTTAGGAGAGGAAAACGTAATATTACAGTTCCCACAGAACCGCTTAAAAGTAAAAATCTATTTTACCGGTAAAAAGGTTTCAAATAAAAGTGATAGAGTTTATTTGTGTAGATAGTATAGGAAGTTGGAAGAAAGCCGTTGGGGGGGGGGGGGATCACGAAAGAATGAAGAAAAAAATCAATGAAGTCGCACTTCCCAGTGATGAATTTCGCTAAGAATCTGTGTGTTAAATGCGGCAATAGCACCTAAACGGAATATCAAGTTCAAAACGCACACGATTCGCTAAGAACAATATCTGTACACTCTGGGGATTTCCAAACTTATGTTTCCAGTGAAAACTCGATTTCCAAAATTTGACACAATCGCAACACCTGCTTCACTAGCAACTAAGAGAAAGTAAGAATAAAAAAATCATATGTGCTGTTTTCGAGAATACTCCAAAAAATTATCAGGAGCCTGCAAGATCATACTTACGGTTAACCATTTGTTTTTTTTTTCAGTTTGGAATCTAGCAAAGCAATTTAATGTACCATGGTAATTATATAAGTGCTAAACAACATCTGGCACTTTTAGAGGAAAGCTTCAAGTTGCAATACCACTCTAGAAGTTAATTTTTCTGAAAAACTGAAGAACCCCCCCCCTCCCCACCATGTGTCTGCAGTTAACCAGCAAACTTTAAAGAAAAACTTTGAAGCCATTTTCAAGAAAATCACGAAATATTATAAAGATTTTGGTCGAGTTGTGTGTCAATGTGTCTCTTAACAGACCTCAAAACGTATATTTCTTATGAAAACTAGAGATATACCATATGTCGAAAATTTGACACGATTGCAGTTTTTCTTACAGAAGTAAGACAAAGTAAAAATACTTTCAATACATTAATTATGTATCATCTTTTTAGGTGTAATATTTAGCTCAACGCCCAAGTACAATGGTTTGTCTACATCTCTGCTATCTAACGTACAACTGTGGAACTAATAGACACAAACTATACCTTGTGAGGCATATATTAATGGCAATTAACTATATATTCTGTTTTCATGAAGAAAACTAGGAATAAGAGAAATCAAAAAAAAAAAAAAATCTGTTTTGAAACACTCACACAACTTTCTCTTACTCCAGTTTTCAAAATTGTAATTTACAAACTTCATAGTTTTAGTATAACAAAATTAATGAAATTCATCGGTGTTTTTATGGAGAAAATCACAAAACCTGAAAAACACTGTTCAATAAAAAAAATACTTCCGGTTTACTAATTTTCTAGAAATCGGAATTTTGGCAATCGATTTATTTCAAATTAATTTTGCTTAGATGCTAGAATTGTATAATCAACTAAGATAGCACTTCGGAGGCAAACATATCCCCCCTCCACCAGAAGCCCGCTTAAATGAGTTTACCCGGAGAAATATTCCAAATAAAAGTTGTAGCTCACGTAGTTTAAAGAAAATTAATTGAGCCGCTTAGAGAAAATAGCAGAAAATTGAAAAATACTTTTCAGTAAAAACGCACCTCCGGTCGTCATATTTTCTTCAAATTCAGAATTTCAACAACATATTTAATTCTAATTAATATTATTTACATGCTAGAATTGTGTAATAAACTGAAATAGTACTTTAGAGGACAACCTAGCATGAGGTTCTTCTTTCCGAAGATTCGGGAACCTCAGTACAACCAGTACCGCCCTTACAGTAGTTCAAATCATGCACCAGCCTTTCTTCCAGTTCAAGCTGTAATGGATGACTCAATATGTAAGCCAATTTGGATGGCCAGTCACCGTCCCAGTATCTTCACAAAACAAATGGTTCTAGCCGTGATCTTCGCTTAGAAAACTGTGGCTTACTGATCTAAGCTTACCAAGATCCTACTTCTTAGACAGGGATCCGATGTGTCTAAGTGTACTTATGTCGTCATATGGCTTAGCCATCAGCGAACTCAAGTATGTCTAAAGACAAACACTAAAGCCCAATTTACAAAATCCCTACTTCTTAGACCAATATACTTGATAGAGAACCCCCGACTCAGGAGGTTCTTCCGCAGCCTCGGTAAGAATGTGAAAATATTTCTGAATAATATATCTTCATTTCAGAAGCATAGACGTAGAAGTCTATGTTAATTATGTATCATCATTTAATCAATGATTAAAAATTAAAAATTTTAATCTAGCTTACTGACGTAACCTATATACATATATATTTATATTGAAATCTACTAAGCTTAGGCCAGGCGTGTGTATCTCACAGGATGCTGTAACCAACTGCACCGATGCTTCCTAAAACAACTGACACAGCTCGGCCAATTTCTAATCTTCCCTCAATTTTTGAGAGGTTCACTGTAAGGGAGGTTATGTTAAATTTTTCACTATAACCTTAAGTAATACTTTAACTTATAAAGCAATATTATCTAAAAAGAATCAATGTTACCAACATACTTTACGCTACATTTTATTTATTTTGTTCTCTTTCTCTCAGTGCCTTGTCTGCCTCGCTCACTAGCTAGCTCTATATTATGTTGTTGAATGGATAACTAGGTTTAAAGGAAAGGAAGTTGGTGCGCCGGCTTTGTAAAGGTTGAATGATGGTTGCCGAGGATTGTGTAGTGCAAAAAGATAAGTGGTTGGCAGTCCAAGAGATAACCCTCCAGTGAAGGCGGGCATCAATCTCTCGCCTATCGCAAAGGGCTCCCAGTAGAGAGGATGGTCGTGATGTCGGGTTATCAAACTACGTCGCCCCCAGGCCGCCCCTCACTGCTGCTGCTACTTTCTCTATCCCTTGCAAGTTTTTCTTTTTTTCTTCTTTTTTTCTGGTGCCATACTTGCAGCCAAAATACTCACACTGAGACCAACCATCTTCATTCACTCCTCTTATCTACTTTCTTCTACTTCTTCTCCAAGCTACTTTCTTACTTTGCAGCAGTAAACACTTTTCACCTAGCTACACTCATCGATCTGTGTCTTTCTCTATCACTTTACAGGGCCCATACAGATTATTACCAGCTCTCTATTTAGGCATTTTCTCATCTATTTCTTTGTGCTTCTGATAACTAATTGCGTGCATTACAGTTGACTGTCTATCTGAAAATGCTCCAGTGGTTCGTTCAATTCATGATTTATCAATCTCTTAGTATGAATCAAATGATAAAATTATTTTAGATTATTTTTTTTTTTTTTTGGTTCATGTTTACTTCCGCTTACCGCTTTAACAGGAAGCTTTGCGATCTTAAAAAATTTGCGAAATTCAAGTAGCGAGTTCAAACATAAACCTGGGTTCAGTAACAGGCATTAATCTTTTTAAATCAATCCTCCTATTCTCTGTTTTCCACTATCCTTGTCTTGTCTTCTGAGATGACAATAAACCTTCATGTTAGCATTCGGTGTTACATTGTTTCAAAAAAATTAATAAACGAATCGGTTGGGAACCCTCATACGACTTTTTTGTACTGCACTTACGAGTATTTACAATTATAATTGACAATTTTTTTTTCAAATTTGGGATCTAGCAGTGCTTTTAATTTATGTAAATATTTATTAGATTTAGAACAGAACATTTTACCGAATCAGCGCTTTGAAGAAACTTAACGCTTGCCAAACATTGGCTTAACGCTTACACTAATCAGTTTCCTTGAAAAAAATGTTATAGTTAGTTTGCGAAGTTAAAGGAAAATGATAGGAGCCATTTTTGAGACAAATCTGATAAAACTGGAATATCATTCATAAAAGTTGCAATTTCGGGGACAGGTTTTGTCCAAAACTTTCGATAGGATGCGATGGAATGATGTTCGAGTTTCCTACAATATTAATGATAGGAAGAGAGTGTGTGTGAGAGAAATTTTTCTCCATCAAGTTTGTGTAGGGACGCGATTTTATATTATATAAGGGTCAATCAAAAAGTACAGATACAAAGAACTGTGAATCAAAGAACATTGTATAAGAATAACGATACATTGAGTATAACAAGTTGGCACCCCTTCATCTGTGTAAAACAGCTGTTTGAACACTTCCAATAAAAATAACCTCTATTATTCATTCAGCAAGAGACAAGTCCTCTAAAATTCAGTAATAAATTTGCTGGATTCTACGAGAGTTACATCAACTGAAATTCATTCCCCACTGTTTAAGCAATACAGAGAGTTAGTTGTATAAATCGTACGAACTTATAAGTGAGCTCATTTAAGTGATCTCGCATTGATTTTCGAATACAAGATAATGCCATGTCTGCCTTAAAGCCTGGATCTCGTACCATCAGATTTCTTTGTGTTTGACCTCCTCAAAAAGTCATTATGTGGCGTCAAGTTTCAAATAAGTAAGTCGTGAGATCCATTTAATATAGCATATTAAAACTATTACCATTTTGTCTCTTTACTTACTGAGTGACCCTTGTACTTCTCCCTAGAAATACGCTAGCGGACTGATTAAATTCAGAATCAGAAAACATCCTCTGAAGTAAATCTTAAATATCTTACGGGTTGCACCCAAACTTTTGTCCGCCAGTAAATTCAAACTTTCCCCGGATTGGATTTAGCGACTTGATAAAATTTCAAATTTGGCTATCTACTTTATGTATAGAGCACATTTATTTCTGGTAGTATAATTTCGTGTTATAAACATGCAAATCAGCTGGTTGCTTTTATTTAACCAACACGCTAAGTTGTTTAATGCTAATTTAAATTTAAATTTTCTTTGGAATATTTGGACTTTTTTTGCCAAATTTAATTCTAAAGTGGTACTTTGAGTGTCAATTTTTGATTTGACAGTTCGCGTAGTACAGTTAAAGTGTGCAGATTGCTCTGTTCTATACCTTTCTTCTAAGGTGAGAAGTGCTTATAATAAGTTCTATCTATACTTAAAATAAAACTCATTTTGTGCTGAATAACACAGTTATAGTGAGTGAGTAGTTGGTGAATTGTGAACATCGTTATTAACGATAAAACAATTTAAAAAAAAAAAAAAAATCTTAACCTAAGTTAAATTATTCTATTTCAAAGTTAAATGCAATTCACAAACATTCAGACTGTACAGTTGTAAATATCTATTGTATTATAGTATCATAACACTCTCGTTCTCTTGTACAAATTCTCTTCTCTTTCAAATTCTCGCGTTCCCTTGTACATATTTTGCGCATTCCCCCCCCTTTTTTTTCTTAATTTTTCTTATATTGAGATCACTCACTTAAATCGCTAACAATCCATTTCAATGGGCCCTAGCGACATAACCTGCCTCACCTCTTCTGGCAATGAATCTACGACCTCGAACAGTACTAGATTAACAAAAAGAAAACAAAGCATACCAGGCAACTCGCCGCCCAAAAATAAGATGAAAAACACCCGCACGGTTATAAGACCAAGCAAAATGTCCACCAAAGGACTAACTGCAATAACAGTCCGGGCTGAAATCAACAACCGCAACCAACTTCCATCTACTAGTACTCTACCTTCTGTTGAAGAAACAATTGTGGCCCCTCCAGGAGTTCTTTCCTACAACCCGTTCTCTCCCATAGCTATCCATGATGAAATGGAAACTGCGCCTACATCCGGTCAGACACTGCGAGCTAAGAGACCTCCACCTATCTACATAAAAAATGTAAACAGATATGCTGAGTTTTGCAAAGCGCTCGCACAATTAGCCGGAGCTGACAGTTTCACTTGCAAAGCACGCATCACCGATTTAATTGTAAATGCTAAAGACATAGACAGCTACAGAAGCATTATACGCTATCTCAAAGATAAGAATGCTGATTATCACACATATCAGCTTGAAGAAGAAAAGGCTTATCGTGTGGTAATCAGGTACCTTCATCAGAGCACGCCACCCGAACTAATAAAGACCGAACTAGCTGAACTGGGACATACATCACGTAATGTGACTCCCGTTATTCATCCTGTCACGAAACAATTGTTGCCGCTTTTTTTCGTGGACTTAGAGCCAAAAACAAATAATAAAGACATCTTTAATATTGATGTGTTGTGTTACACAAAAATCAAAGTTGAGGAACCTTATAAACAACGTCTTATCGTCCAGTGCAAGCGTTGCCAGGAATACGGGCACACCAAATCTTACTGTCAGCATCCTCCAAGGTGCGTGAAATGCGCAGGAGATCACTTTACGCAAGAATGCAATAAACTGCCTGACACTCTTCCCAAGTGCGCATTATGCGGCGGCCCGCATTCAGCCACTTTTAAAGGTTGCCCAATCCATAAGGAACTGCAACGGTCGAAGAGATCGCCACCAGTGTATACTCATCCTTCTGCACAACGCATAGCGCCCTCAGCTCCAGGATTCTCCACAGCCAAACGAACGGGACATCAATCACTAACACAGCCGAAGAATTCAAGTCAACATCCAGTGCACAACGCTACCAGACCCACATATGCACAAATGGTCGCGGGTCCGGCTCCAGCTCAATCATCCACACTACCTTCCATGCCCGCTCCCTCAACTGACATCTCTTTTCTCCTGAATTCCTTCCTTACAGACTTCAAAGCTCTCGTAACCCCTCTAATTAATCTTCTAACCTCTGTGGTGAACACCTTGCTCCCTCGCTTAGCTCCCTAATTTCTCTCACTCAAAATTCCCTCAGTATCCTCCTATGGAACGCTAACGGAATAAACAGACATAGACAAGAACTAGACGTACTGCTTCACGATAAGCGGATCGACATTTGCCTCATTACGGAAACCCACTTCACTGACAAATCACGGTTCTACATCAACGGCTACACATTGTACAGGACAGATCACCCAGATGGAACAGCTCACGGTGGCTCTGCTATACTTATCCGCAATAAATTGTCTCACTTCCTTATCCTTTACCGTCCGACAAACTATCTTCAGCCGACCGTAATATCCCTTCTTTCTGAACCTTTTACTTACACTATATGCAGCAGTGTATTGTCCACCTAATCACACTATAAACTCCAATCAGTTCCTATCGTTCTTCCAGTCCTTGGGTCCCCGATTCATTTGTGGGGGCGACTACAACGCTAAGCATCCTCGCTGGGGTAGCCGAGTGACTAATCCCAGAGGTCGTACGCTTTACAGCACTTTATCCTAAACCCATCTTTCCTTCATATCTCCCTCACAACCCACCTATTGGCCTAATTCCTTAAACAAACTTCCTGATCTCTTAGATTTCTTCATATGTTCTCAAATATCATCATTTCATACCGATTCATACACTCTTCCTGATCTTTCCTCCGATCATAGCCCAGTGATTCTCTCCTTGGATATCCATCCTAAATCCGTCCCTCCCAAAATTACTCTTATTAATGGACCAATCAACTGGGACCTTTTCAAAACCCAAATTGAGCATTCCCTAGACTTGAAAACATCTCTTAAAACACGTGAAGAACTAGACACGAATGTTATACATCTGACTCGCGTAATACAACAAAGTGCATGGCAAGCAACTACACACACCTCGACTAACAAGAACAAACATTACCCATACAATTTACCATTACAATTGAGGATACTTATTGCCCAAAAAAGGCGGGCAAGAGCACTCTGGCAGCGCAGCAGATATCCCTCTCACAAACATGCTCTCAACGTACTGACTAGACAACTAAAAAACGAACTACATAAATATTACAATAAACAATATGCCAATTACACTTCGACCCTTACTGCAGACGACAATTCTCTATGGGACGCTACAAAACGTCTCCTCAAATATCAAACTACTTCCTCCCCCCTACGTCACGATGATGGCTCCTGGGCAAAGTCTGATTCGGAGAAAGCTGAACTTTTTGCTACCTATCTCACCTCTATTTTTGTACCTCATTCTGATATACAAGACATAAATCACACTGCTGACATTATTAAAACTTTGGACACCCCTCTTCCTCTCTCTCTCCCTCCTAATCCTATTACTCCCTCTGAAGTAACTAAAGTTATCACCAACCTTCCCAAAAAGAAAAGTCCGGGCTACGACCTTATAACTTCTCGCATCATTCAACAACTGCCACGTAAGGCTATAGTATTCCTGACAGCTATCTATAATGCAGTCCTCCGAACAACTCACTTCCCGACCTCATGGAAATTCTCCATAATACGTATGATCCGCAAACCGAATAAGCCAGCTCACCTTGCTGCCTCTTACCGTCCCATCAGTCTCCTTCCCATCCTAGGCAAAATATTAGAAAAAATACTCCTCCAACGTCTCCTATCTATCCTAGAGCCTCTTCAATTTATCCCCCACCACCAATTTGGGTTTCGAAGTGGTCATTCCACTATCCAGCAGGCGCATCGTGTTGTAGATGCCATCGCCAGTTCTCTTGAGCAGAAACAATATTGTGCTGGCGTATTTTTGGACATTTCGAAAGCATTTGACTGGTCTGGCACGAAGGTCTCTTACACAAACTCAAGAATATTCTACCAAGTACCTATTACCTTATCTTAAAATCCTACCTGTCCAACCGTTCCTATCAAGTCACCCAAGGATCTTCTACTTCCCTAACTTATCCCATCCTAGCCGGTGTGCCTCAAGGCAGCATCCTGGCACCTATCCTTTATACCTTATATACTGCTGATATCCCCGAGCATCCTAACACAACCATTTATACTTATGCCGACGACACCGCAATCCTTTCCTCTCATAATGATCCCGTAATCGCTCAACGTTCCCTTCAAGCCCATCTCCAATCACTCGAGTCCTGGTTAACAAAATCCAGAATAAAAATCAACCCTAACAAATCCCATTATATTGTGTTCACCTTAAACAAAAAAGTTCTTCCTCCAGTTTTCCTATTCAGCACTCCTATCCCTCCGGCAGACCACGTTCGTTATCTCGGTATGTTCCTAGACAAGCGACTAACCTGGAACCCACACACCAGACTTAAACGGACTTCCCTCAACAACCGCTTCAGACTACTTGCTAGACTCCTTGACAAGCGCTCCAAACTCACTCTACAGAATAAAAGACGACTCTATACTTCACTACTCGCACCCATCTGGATGTACGGACTAGAACTCTACGGAACCACAAAACGTACCAACCTCAAAAGAATACAAAACCTGCAGTCCAAAATACTCCGACGCATAGTCGATGCTCCTTACTATGTTTCCAACCATACAATCCACACAGATCTGAAGATTCCTTTTGTCCACGATTTAGCAAAGCTCCGATACAAGAAATTCCACAGCAGACTTCCCCTTCATCCCAATCCTCTCGCCCAAACCCTCTCCTCCACCACACTTCCAGGCAATCCTACAAGGCGATTGAAACGTCGTTGGCCCCGCGACCTTCTGGGTGACTAATGGTGGTTGTCACTGGATAACTACCATTCATGACCATCACGTCTTTGTTCATACTTTTGTTAGCCTATTTACTTGTTACATATTTATTTATGTAGTTGTAAATATTCAATAAACCAATTAAAAAAAAAATATAAACATGCTGGTATTATAAAATGGTTTTAGTACATATGTTAAAACGAGTAACATAAACGTGTAGGGTATATATGTGTTTTCTTTACATAACAAAGATGGTGTAGGCTAACAAAAATACACTAAGGTTCATAAAAATTGGTGTCAATATGCTAATAAGTTGAACAGTTTATTCCATAATTTTTTGTTTAAAATATATATATATATAAATAGAAAGAGAGAAAGATCATCTATAGCGATGATGAGGGCTGGATATTGCGCAGGAAGATGATTTTTTTTTTAACTGTAAAGCAATATAAAAGGTGGTGTGAAAAAAGTAAACCGAGATAGGGCACGCTTTGGATATAGCGAGCTTAACTGTGAGCCTGCCAGGGTACAATGTTATATAGACCCAGTTCAAAACTACTCTACCACTTCTCCGGTCAGAGAGATGGTAGCAGCTCGCATAGACTGGCCTAACAACTTTCAATATCATCTACCCAGCATCCCGATACATCGACAATCTTCTCCATTTATGTAGTTTATATCTGAACATTATACTGGCTTTATCCAATCCACTTTCCTAACCTTTATTTACTATTTATTATTATTTAAAAATCTGATGCGAAATACTAACACAACTCTCTCTTAATGCAAATATCACAATTTTGATTTTTTTATATTTTCTTTTAACCTGAACATTTTTAATTAACATGTACGTGTCCTTAACTATAAAGTTGTAAGCGAAACATACTTTACATACGTACCTAAGTTTAGGGTCTGTTAATAGTAATGGGGCTGTTCGAGCGGATTTGAACGAACGGGATTCGAATCCATAGTTTTAAATGAAGTTTCAGCAAAATTAGATGCAAGTTTTTAATAATTATTACTAAATTCAAGATTACATGGATGTTAAGGTAACGAAAATTAAGTACTAATCTGAATTGTAGCCAAGTTATTTCCATAGCTGACAAACATAAATTATTATAATTTAACCAAAAAAAGCCATCATCAGCGTATAATATTTTTTAATAGAAGTCATCAGTACATATTTTAGCTGAATCAATATAGGCAGTATTTGAATTTAGAAGTAATTTCTGAGCCCGATACCAATCTGGACACTCATTAGTTGAATGCCCGAACCGATCACTCGATACCGAAGTTGATTCAAACTATTTTGTTTTGGAGTGAACGAATATATCAAATCACTAGCCAATAGAAACGCTTGGAATTGAAACCGGTTTCGTGGACTCGTTTTAAAATTAATGTAAGCTCTAACTGAATCCACCTTTACATTTGCAACACTAAGTCGCTCTCTTAGTATATATTTTATTTTTTACCTATTCTGTAAAGTTTATTTAAAAATGTTAATTAAGAAAATAACATTAAAAAAAACTGGTGTGAAATACTCACACGACTTTGTCTTACTCAGTTTACACAGATTTAAGTGACAAATTTTCTTCAAACCTATCGTTTTTACTGAACGTTTGCTTGTCTTCAATTTTATATCAATTGGTAGATTAATATTGTCTTCAATATTAACCACAGTGTAGAAGAGAATGTGTGAAATGTGGGTGTATGCTAGGCCAATCGTAAATTTAGAATTATCTTGTTGACCACGCCTTCATTTGCACCTTCACTTCTACACTAGGATTGGCTAATTATTTTTATGAAAAATCTATTTCAGAATCTTTTTTACTAATTTTACCTTCGTAGGTATTTTATAAATTATCAAATTGTGCAATAAAATATACAAAAAAAAATCAAGTAATTTCTAACATAATATTTACTGTCTTATACAATTAATGTGAGCTATAAAGAGAAAATTCGCATTTTCATTAGTTGAAAAGGAAGGCAAAAGAGAATTAGGCAGAAATGGAAGTTCAGCCATTTTGTATTTGGCTGTTTATACTAATGAACAAAATGAAATTGATGTTAAACACCCATAGAAATTTCTCCAAGGAATACATAATTTTCAGGTAAAAAACTTGCCTTAATCCTGGAGTTTTTAGCTATTCATTACATTGACCTTAATTTTATGTAGATGGCGCAGACCACAACGTTTTAAAAGAGTACTATAAAGACTGAAATCTACACAAGAGCTAATGCAATCAAAATTAATTTCTCGCAGCAACATAAAAAAAAAGGATTTAACTAATATAAGGTTTGGCCAACAAGGTACTGACCCAGCCCTCGTGGACAAAATTACGCATTTACAAATGATTTATTTTACACCAAAGTTACACATATAAAATACAGAATATTATAACATTAAAATTACAAAGCCCATACCCGTATCGCTAATCTAACCCCAATTACTACTTACAACTACTCCACCGGATTCACCTCACTACACCCCACATAATCTATTTCTGTTCTGCTTATAATCTACTTAATTAGGTCTACCCAAATACCATAATTTTGACCCTTAACTAACTAACAATCAACCCGAGCTCTATGCATCCGCTTGCCCTTGCTCTCGCTGGTCTCATATCCGCTCTAAAGAACTGGGGCAACCCACCAACACTCCGTCCACGATCACGGTCCGCACTAGAATGAATGCTTCTCACTGACCAGGTGGCACGTTGCCCTAATACTGTTGACTCAGCAGGTACAAAGCTCGCTATTGCTACAGCCTGCTAGCTGGCACTCTTTCACAACATGGCCCTCGCTATTGCACCGCACCACTACACTAATTGAA
Organism: Triatoma infestans; assembly: GCA_011037195.1. Classification (NCBI taxonomy): domain Eukaryota; kingdom Metazoa; phylum Arthropoda; class Insecta; order Hemiptera; family Reduviidae; genus Triatoma; species Triatoma infestans. The sequence continues at coordinate 95,659 of JAAEAF010003044.1, forward strand.
CAGATAAATTATAGACAGTGCAATTAAACAGATAAATTATAGAAAGTAGAAGCGTTATATTTCGAGCGTTATATCTAGAGACATTAATCCAATAATTATTGGTTGGAAAAACAAATAGAATGTGGAAATATAGATTTAAATTATAAAATAAAAATTAAATTGGATGGAAATAAAACTACTTTAAGTAAAAATAAAATTAATTGGAGGAACTAAACTTAATAAAATGACTTTTTTTGAGGAAACCATACCCCTCACACACACACACACACACACACACACACACACTCAAAACTTCTTTAAATGAACTTTCTCGTACAAAAGTTTCAAACGAAATTGATAAGACTGTTTCATAGTTAGTGTATCAAATTTAAGGAAAATCGTCGGTTTTTTTATAGTAAAAAAAACCTGGTATGAAACACTCACACGACTTTCTCTTACTGCGAAATGACAAATTTTCTTCACACTTACAATTCTTATCAGTGTTTAAAACCGTCGGCATTTTTATGGAGAAAATCACAAAAAAACTGAAAAACCTTTTCAGTAAAGTCACAATTTCGCACAACGATTTTCTTCAAACTTGGAATATTGGCAACTTATATAATTCTAATTAATATTATTTAGTTGACAGAATTGTATAGCACATTGTTGAACTGAAATAGCAAACTAGAGGAAAATATAACCCCATCCCTCCCTAAAAGGCCCCCTCCTTAAATGAATTTTCCTGGGGAATGTTTCAAATAAAAGTGGTAGCTCTTTCATGTCTAGTTGATATAACACGTTTAAAGAAAATCGTTGGAGCCATTTTCGAGAAAATTGTAAAAAAACAAAACTACTTTCAGCAAAGCGCAATTTTAGGCATCCCATTTTCTTCAAAATTGGGATTTCAACAATATATTTAGTTGTAATTAATATTAGTTAGATGATAGAATTGTTTAATAAATTGAAATTGCAGTCTAGAGGAAACCATAACCCTATCTCTCCTTCAGAAGTGCCCTTAAATGAATTTTCTCAGAGAAATGTTTCAAATAAATGTTGTAGCCCATTGTATGTGTAGTTGATATACCAAGTTTAAGGAAAGTCGATTTTGGGAAAACGATAAAAAACTGTAAAAAATACATTCATCCTTGGTATTCGGTCTAGGAACCAAGATTGAGCTTCCTGCAACTTTTCGTTTTTAAGATATTCTTTTCACAGACAGACAGACACACACACACACACTCAAACAGACCTTTTCTAAAAACCACTTTTTTGGACTCAGGAGACCTCAAAACGTGTAACGGGTGAAAACACAATTTCGAAAATCTGGCACGATAACAATACCTCTCTTACTATATTAGAAAGTACAAATTATAATCATCTTAAAAAGTGATCTACTAATGAAAGACATACATGAACTTTTATTTTACGAAAGAATGTGCAAAGGATATATGTGAAATAGGTAAGTTAACATGACGCTTTGTTAAGTTAAATTGTATGATTTTTAGAAAAGATTATGATGACCTCCCGCACATACATGCATCAACAAACCAACAAATGTCGAGTGTAACGGAAACATTGCGTTGAAGTGAATTCTCTACACGAACCTAATAAATTTGCTCTGACGATGGATGAAATCCGAAACCGGTCCAGGAATATAAGAAATATGCATGCTGCGACGGATAAAATATTTTAGGTGGAGTTGGAGAATGATTGGCAGAATTCATACTGTATTTTCACTTTTGGTTGAACCTCCTGAATTTTCATACAATAAGCGATTTCTCTAGCCAATTTTGTTGCGAATACGATTCACCATCAACCAGAATTTTTGTTAGGTTTATTATCTTTTCTCATTGTATACACAAGTTAAATAATAATAATTGTGTTGATAATAATATAATTAATCATTAAATAAATGACTGAAAAATACACTTTGAATGCACATAATTTTCGAGGGGCCACCGCACGGTAGCTACCTAGCCTTTAGCCCTGCACTTCGTCGAGCTGGCTCTGATTAAACAAAAATGTTTTATTATAGGAAGAATATCTTACACAAATAACATATGATCCCATACAGTAACATACATATGTGACTACGAAAATGGGTTGAAATAAAAAAAAAATTGTAACAATGTTATCGAAATATTTCTAATTCATAGTTTCTTATCCTTTTTTTTATTTTCCAAATTTTTGTCAATGTTAGATCAAGATCAAGAGTTACGCCAGATAATTTCCATACAAACATAATAATAAAAATAATAAAAAATGTCATTTAAGAAAATTTCCGATGTAGTTGACAAATTGAAAGCCGTAACACGTTTTGGAAGTAACAATTACTCAAGCATATCAAGACCGTCATCAGTCGACAAATATCTTGTACGTTTAACAGTAATTATTGTGTTATTTTATTGCAGTGAATTTTTATTTTATTTTCCCGGCGCATCGAAAGATACTAGCGCCTCTAGTCATTTAATCTTTCTTACTAGTTGGTTCCTCGAGCTGGGATGGCACATGCTAACCTGTGTGATTCCACACATAACACCTTGCTCAGGGAGGCAGGGTGGAGCCACAGGTATTCGAGGATCTACCCACACACATCCTCTTTTATACCATCGATCTAGTCGACGAGGGCGAGTGTGGATTTATTGTAGGTGCCATCCCTTATTTTATTAACAACTAGGGAAGACTATAATGTAATCAAAGATTACGGTTTATTTATAAAACTCAATGTAAAAAAAATGGTGTTTATTAGTATTATTTACAAAAAATAAAATTAAATTGATATCGTTAATTAATAATTAATTATGATACAATAATAACACCGCGAAGGAGGCTATTTATTGTACAAATTGGATGTGCAGTACTTTAAACTAATGTTCCTGCACATTCTAAAATTATCAAAACTAAGTTTAATTTTAAGCTATGGGGGGTTTCCTTTTATAAATTTTATTTCAACCCCTGATAAAAGAGAACCTACTCTAAGCATTCTTTCTAGCATTCTCAGTATTCATAAATACTTCCAGACTACCAAAAACATTTAAGCTAATAAATACCTTCTCTCCTTCTTAAAACATTCAAACCAATAAAACACATTCACATTAATAAATAAATTTTCGCCAATAAATACATTCATGCTAATGATTCATTCATACTACGTAATCACACAGGGGGAAAATAGTCGATATTCCTTTCTCTTTTATAATAAATACACTAACCTAATTAGGTGAACTACTCGATATTCCTTCACCCAGATTCACCTAACCTAAGTACTAACTTAAATTTTACTATATACATTTTTATAGATCTTAAATAAGCAAATAGCCTCCTTATGTGAAGAAAACCCTCTTGTAAAACAGCGCGCTTGTCTTGCTGCTAGGCTCTTCGCGTACGCAGATCCTGACACCCTTCCAACACATGCGCCACCGTTAGCCTTTGTACAACTTTGTAAGCAAAGAGTTGCAGTACAAAAACAAACCAAATCAAATTTGATTAATTAACATACAAAAAATTTCATATAAAAAGGAAAAACAAACAATGGAAAGCGCACTTACTGAAAAACTATTATATAATAGACAAATATAGTGAGTAAATAATAAAGATACATGGCAACAAATATGTATGGCAAATTATATATAAAAAAAAAATCTGGTGTGAAACAGTCACACTACTTTCTCTTTCTCAAGTGTAATTGACAAACTTTATAGTTAGTATACAAAATTTAATGAAATTCACTGGGGTTTTTATGGAAAAAAAACACAAAAACTGAAAAAAACTTCAGTAAAAACACAATTCCGGTTTACTAATTTTCTTGAAACTCGGAATTTCAAAAACATATTTAATACTAATTAATATTATTTAGATGAGAGAGTTGTGCAATAAACTGAACTAGCACTTTAGAAGAAACTGTACCCCCACCCCTCCCCCAAAATTGCCTTAAATGTTGTAGCCCATTGTATGTGTAGTTTAATACCAAGTTTAAGGAAAGTCGATTTTGGGAAAACGATAAAAAACTGTAAAAATACATTCAGTAATGTGACACTACTGGTTGATGGATTTTGCCCGCAATCTTGGTTCCTAGACCGAATACCAAGATTGAGCTTCCTGCAACTTTTCGTTTTTAAGATTGAATTTTTCCGAAGAAATGTTTCAAATAAAAGTTGTAGCTGTTTGTATGTCTAGTGGATATACCAAGTTTAAAGAAAATCGTTTGAGCCAGTTTTGAGAAAATCGCAAAAAAGTAAAAAAACATTCAGTAAAGTGGTACCTTCCGGTTGTGAAATTTTGACAGATAACCTACTGCCGGATCCCATGGTGATACCTAAATGGAATATCAAGTTTGAACTTTCTACGATTTTTCGTAGAACAAACACATATACACACAAAGAGGCCATTTTCTAAAAACCACTTATTTGGACCCAGAGGACCTCAAAACGGATATTTCTGGTGAAAACTCGATATCAAAAATTTGACACGATTGCAATACTTCCTCTTACTAGGGAGTAAGAGAAAGTAAAAAAATTATATTCTCACAAACTTAAAACTTTTACTCAATAAACCATTTTTTAAGAACTCGCCACTTTTAAAAGAAAGATAGAAATGTCTAAATTTTAAACGAAAAATTGAATAATAAATTAATTTACCTGCTTTGTAAATTAATAAAAATTCAATCTTTTTAATAAAATATTCCAGATATACATCTGGAAAAAAGCAATCTACATCAAATTTGTACCATTCTACGGGGGGAAATTTAGAAAGCAGTTCGGTTAGAGAGAATTTAGAGTGCGGGGTTTCCCAACAGTTCTAAACCTCGGACCCTAAGGAGGTCGCGGCCGCGAACATTGACCGCATTGGCGTAGCTCTTGTTCATGTGGGCTCTCAAATATGGTGTGAAATAAGAGATGACCGCTTTCCCTATATTCTGGCGATGTAAGAACGCTAAGCTATTCTCTTCTAAGCTGAGGTGGTAGCCTCTTCCCCGACTCTACATAGAGGGTCTGTAAAAGACAGGTTCGGAAGGCGCCTGTGAATGGTGTCATTATAAATTTTTATAACTGTAGATGTGATTTACCAGCTGAGCTATATATTGGCGCTCTATATTCTAGTTTGGAGCGAGTAAGTGCAAAAAGATACGCTTTAAGATTTCCTGCTCCGCACCCCATTTATAGCTGCCAAGAAATTTAAAATATCGAGGGTTCTTCTTTCTCTTTTAACACGAGTACAGTCTATTTGATCCTGTCAGGTTAAATTAGTATGGAATATGGCGTGCATCAAGAGACAAAATGGGAGGACTATGCTCATGCCTCAACCGGCAAAAGCGAAGACACACCGTCTTAGTTTTAGAGAATTAAATCCGTTCCCAGAAGCCTCATCAGCCACCTCGTCTATTGCCTGTTGTAAGGCTTCTTTGACCTCGCCGAGATCACTCCTTGATAAATAAAGGGCGAGGTCATCAACATATAAAGATACTTGGAGAGGGTCACCTACAACTTCGGCTAGACAGTTAACCGCCATCGTAAATAATGTAACGCTGTATCGACCCCTGTGGTCTCAAGAGAATGTGAGTCCGAAACGACCAACCCCAATCGCACTCGGAACCTTGTGACTCTGAAAAGCCGTGGACGAACTTTGGGAGTTTCCCACTTAAACTCCATTCGTGACACTTCCGCAGAATCGCTTATCTTCACGTCATATCGTAAGCATTCTCAAGATCAAAGAACCCGGCCACCACATGATCTCTAAGCATTCGAGGACGTTACTCAAGCAGATGGTCAACGAAATAGGTCTATAACTAGAGAGAACACTACGGTCTTTTCCTTTATTGGGGATCGGTACATCACTGCTTCCCGCCAACCATCAGGGTATTGGCCGTCTCCTATCATTCCCAATAGGCTTTCCTTCCCACTAGTGTCATATTTTTAATCAGGCATAGGGATTCCATCCACCCCTGGAGAAGTATCTCTGCATGAGTTTAAAACTTTTCCTATTCTTGAATGGTCAGTGGTTCATTTTAAGCTTCATTGATGGCATTCTCAAGGTCGAGTGGCTGCCTCTCCGCCTCACCTTTTCACCGGAGGATTCGGCCGATTAACCTTGTGAACTGGAAACTTGAGAAAAGAATCTGGCAAAGGCCTCAGCCACGTCTTTCGGCTCGGTGGCGATGACATTATTAATTTCTAGAGCTGTATCGACGGGGTTTTGCGTCCATTAGAAGGGATCTTACTTTACCTCACACCTCCTTTAACGTCGTAGAAATCTTTGACACATAGAGCGAGGGTTACCTATTTTGCTTCCTCAATTATAAGCCTCGCCCTGACTCACTCTTTAAATTTTATTACATTCTCTTCCGACAGATTACTTTTAAATTTATTCAGAGCCTGCTTTTTTGCCCCATTGGTTGCCTTGCATTCCGGAGTCCACCAGGATTCCGGGTTGTCTTGCGACTTTCCCGCCAACCCTAGGTATGATGCAGCCGGCCGCATGTACCAACGACTTTGTGTATATACTTGCATTGAGTGTGACATTTCTGTAAGGATGGTGTCCCCTCTTTGGCGGGTTAATTTGACCTTTTGACGTCTAATCTCCAAGGTATAGTATAATCTGACTTGGAGATGGAGCTCGATACTAAGATTGGAAAATGATCACTATGGTATAGTTCATCTAGTGTGGTCTATTCAAGCGAACTGCAATGGTGGATGATGCCACACTCAGGTCAATTGCATTGATTCCACCAGAGTGGGCATTAATATGTGTTGCTTCACCACTGTTGAGACGCGTCATATTAGCGTTGTCTATAATCTCCTTAAGAGTTCTGCCTCGTCTAACTGACCCCCACCAGGTGTTGTGACTGTTGAAATTTCCCATCAACAACACAGGGCCAGGGAGCTCGAGAGCATATTCTCCAGATCACCCTTCCGCCAGAAGATATCCGGGAGATATATACAAGCTAACGTGATCTGCGTGATGCGGCTAGGGCGTAGCAACAGTTTGTGGGTTAGTTTGTAGGGTAAGCCGTCTGCTGGAGATATTACCCGTATCCAGACGGCCACTCACCCTGCACCCTCCCACATGGGGCAGGTTGTCCTCTTTGCTAAGCATGATATACCCGGGATCCTCAAGAATTTCCCCGGCAGAATCTTTCTAATACCTAACGAAAACATTCTCGTATTTACAAGAGTTATTATATTATTTATGACTTTACTAAAAGCGTTACATATATTCATAAGTACATAATGTATAAGATGCTGAATAATGAGAATCGTCTGAGTAATCAGTGGCACAATATTTTCTGGGTTCGCCCTTGTGCCAACCCTTTTTTCTTCGCCTAGGAGGTTGATCTGACGTAATTCCTTCCCTCGATTCTGAGGCTTCAATATCCGTCCCCATTTGCAACCATTGCTGCTATGGAGAGCAGAGACTGTCGCCGGAGGACGTTTGACCTTCCAAATCTTTTTTAATTTTTATCCTACTCCTTATCGGGAAGGGTGATGGCAATAAAAATTTTATTTCTTTTTTCATAGAGAGCGTTTTGGTGGATTAATCCCACCATTGTGCCACACCCACCGGTAGTTAGGAGTGGTTACTGATAACCTTTCGACTACCAATACCTCCAAAGGGACATCTTGTTTTAGAGGCGGAATCTCCCCAGCAGAGGAGAAATTGGGTTGTGGGATTTCTCCCACCTAAACGATGGTTCCTCTTAAGGCGGGGGAAAATATTTTATTGGGCATGGGTCGGAAAGTGTACCTCTGTCTGCCTCCATGGGAAGGAAAGTGGGTGCCCTCAATTTTTCAGCAAAGGTAACTTCTCTGGATTTGTAGGATTTACTTTCAACAATTGTATTAGCCTCATTAATTCGGCAATTGTTCTAGTGTACTTGGTTTTCTGTATTTCTCCGAAGGTCTGGTAGTATGGTCTTCGCCACAGGTTACACACGTTATTGGCGGTGTACACTCTCCTTCATGCTTAGGTTTCCCGCATATGCAAACCGCATCTGCAGCTTTACATCTTGTCCTAACTTCTGACAATTATAACCCTCATTGGTGAAGGTATATAGGAGTGCACTTTAAGCTTATAGAAGGCTGCATTTAGCGTCTATGGTGACTTCGGAAGATCAAAGGTGAGGACAAGAGAAGAGGTATCACTAGAGACCGGTCCTGTCTTCTCTTTATCCTCCTCAAATGTATTACCCCTTGATCTGCCAGCCCTTTTATCTCTTCAATTGAGCTATTTAAAAAGTCCCGATAAGTGATCACACCCTGTGAGCTCCTCTTGCAGGGACTTCCTTCCAATTCAGCATCAATTTTGGCAAGCTCATGATGTCTTTAGTTTGTATACGAGTCTCAGCTTCTATACAGAAACATCATTGAGTTTATTGACATTCTTCGTTTTCCCTATAAAACGCTTAATAAACTTATGCAATTTCAGAATGTTCCTTCTTTTTTCCCCACTACGAAAATTCGACCCCAATTGTCTTCATCAAAATCAATAAATTATTATCAGAAGATTTTCTTTGTTGGCCGTTAGTTGTAGTATGAAAACAAGAATTAGTTGGCTTCTCGACCAATTCAAGGTAAAGAACAAAAACCAAAAAAGTAATTTTGTAATTGTTTTTTAATAATTTACAAGTTCGACGTTTCGACAAACTTTATTAGCCTTCTTCAGGAACAATACAAAAATAAAGAGAAAAAATTATAACATAAAACACAAACAAAAACAAAATACATGGGTGCGATTGCAGTAGGACTGCTAAGTCTGTAATGAAGGGTGTATTTGTAATGCAGAAAGCCAGGAGAAGGGGGGACCGTTATGTATGATCCGTTTTGTAAGTACCGTTATGTGTGGAGAAAGTAATGTATGGAGAGGGAGTAGAAAAATTGATTTTTTATTTATTTATTTGGGAAGAAATTAGGTCTTTGTCTTTTTTATGATTAACAGGGTTAGGTTGGAGATGGATATGTATGGACTCAGTAAGGAGTCGCTTGGTGTAATTGGGCTGGGTAGCGAGGATAGAAGGATTATGGAAATCAAAAGTATGGTTCAAGGATAGAGCGTGCTTGGAAAGTGCTGTACTGTCTATTTTCTTAGAAGTAATGTCGTATTTGTGCTGCCTGAGTCTTTTATATAAGTATTGTGAACTTTTTCCTACATAGGAAGCATTGCAATTGGGAGTAGAGCATTTCAAGTTATAGACCGTGTGTGTTTTGTTGGTTATGGGAATAGGATCTTTAAGTTTGGAGTAGATTTTGTACAGTTTTTTTGAAGTGGTGAAACCCACATTCCATTAGGAATGTGCTTCTTAAGGGATTTGTTGATTTTTTGTAAGAGAGAATTGATATGTGTAAGGGATCTATAGATGGGTGGGTTATTGGTAAGATTTTGACTGGGTAGCCTATGTGCGGATATTCCATTGATACCCGTCTTCGGGAAATGGAAGTAGAAGAAAGTAGTAGCGTAGATCACAGATGGGATGAGTGCTGCAAAGCGATAAATCAGCTGCTGGCGACACCATTGGGGAGCAAGTGAGAGACAGCAGAACCCAATGGTTTAATGATGAGTGCAAGGTAGCCACAGAAAGGAAAAATGAAGCATATAAAAAAGTAACTCAAAGAAGGACGAGAGCATTGATGGAAGAGTACCGCCGATTGAGGAGGGAAGAGAAGCATGTTCATCAAAGTATGAAAAGAAAGTGGGAAAATGAAAAACTTGAGGAAACGGAGAGCTTGAGATTTGACAATCAAATAAGGAAGTTCTACCGTGAGGTGAATAATGGTAGGAAACCTTTCAAACCTAGATTGTCAGCATGTAAGGCAAAGGACGGATCCCTACTGACCGACTCCAGACAAATATTTAATAGTTGTCGTGGAAAGAACACTTTAATGATCTGTTAAGCGGCATTGGGGAGGAGAGAAGTACCAACAATCAAGTAATGTACCGCTCTGATGATGATGAACTTGAGTCCCCTGATGATGATGAAATAACCAGCGCCATCGAAAGGCTTAAAAACAATAAGGCCCCTGGACAAGATGATCTTCCTGCCGAGTTTTTCAAGTATGGTGGAGATAACCTCAAAAAAGTACTGCATGAACTAATTCTTTCCATTTGGACAGAAGAAATGCTTCCTACATCATGGACTAAAACTGTCATCTGCCCTATCCACAAAAAAGGCGACCAAATGGACTGTGAAAATTTTAGAGGAATTTCCCTGCTCCCCTGCGCCTACAAAATTTTCTCACTGGTTTTATTCCAACGCCTTCTCCCGTATGTTGAAAGAGAAATCGGTGGCTATCAGTGCGGCTTCCGACCAGAAAATCGACCACAGACCAAGTGTTCTCTTTAAGAATGATCCTCGAGAAAGGTTGGGAATATAAGCTACCAACTCATCACTTGTTCGTCGATTTCAAAGCAGCTTACGACAGCATCTACAGAGAAGAGCTGTACAAGGCAATGAAAGATCTTAATGTGCCGAACAAATTGATTCGCCTGGCCAAACTTACTATGACTGAAATTAGCTGCGTAGTGAGAGTTCAAGCTGGCATTTCGGAAGAATTCTCGACAAGAAGGGGAGTGAGGCAAAGTGATGCGCTAGCATGCTTGTTGTTTAACATAGCACTGGAAAAAATCATAAGGGACACTGGGATCCAGGTCGGAGGCTCGGTGTTCAATAAATCAGTCCAAGTTCTAGCGTATGCCGACGATGTGGACATTATCGGAAGGTCTTATCACAGTAGAAGATGCATTTCTTGCTCTCGAACGCTCTGCCCGAATTATGGGTCTTAATATTAACGAGGGCAAGACAAAGTACCTAGTTATGGATTCAAATAGAAGGGCACAGACTCCGATCTCCATGGGCCATTACAAGTTTGAAACAGTTCATAGCTTCGTTTATCTAGGATCCTAGGTGAATTCTAAGAACGATATTTCTGCAGAAATAGCAAGCAGGATCGTAGCAGCAAATAAGTGCTATTTCGGCCTAAAACGGCAGTTAAGTACCCGCTTTGCTTTCTGGAAGACTAAATGCCTACTCTACAAAACTATAATCCGTCCTGTCCTTACCTACTGCTCAAAAGCATGGTGTCTCACCAGAGCGGATGAGAACAAATTGTTAGTGTTGGAGCGCAAAATTCTTCGACGCATCTACGGACCAGTTCGTTCCGACGACGGCGAATGGAGAAGGCGGACGAACGCAGAGTTAGCCACCCTCTACAAGGAGATAGATATTGTTAAATGGATCAAGGGTCGGCTTAGATGGGCAGGGCACGTGGCCAGAATGAATGATGATGAACTGCCTAAGAAGTTGATGTTGGCGCGACCTGATAGAGTTAGGCGGGTAGGCAGGCCCAGGCTACGATGGGAGGACTGCGTTAGTGAAGATTGTCGAGCCATTTTGCGGGTAGCTAATTGGAAGACAGCTGCACAAGAGAGACAATCATGGACGAGACTGATTGAGGAGGCCAAGACTCAGCAATGAGTTGTAGCGCCCATGAAGATGATGATGAGCATAGGATATAGGTGAGGCGGAATTTTTAATGATTTTGTTTATGATATGGGAAGGATTGGAGGCAAGGATTTCCCTAGATTTTTTTAAGGTTTTTCTTGTGAAAAGTAGGATGAGAAAGAGAGATAGCCCGCTGAACTAGATTTTTGGCTGTGTTGAATTTTTGGTGGAATGGTGGTTAGAGAGATAGTGGAGAAGGCGTCCGGAGTAAGTAGGTTTAGTGTACCAATCGTAAGTTAAGGTATTGTCGGGATTCCGTATAATGAGTGTGTCAAGGAAAGGAAGTCTGTTGTTAAGTTCTTTTTCAATAGTGAATTGTAGTTTGTTGTGGTAAGAGTTGAAATGATAAAGAATCTTTGATGTATCTGTTGGGTTGACGACAAGCAAAAGATCATCAACATATTTGAAAATATGGGAAATAGAGGGGCCAAGAGTTGGAAGGACTTTATCTAAAAGGTCATTCATAATAATGTAAGCCAGACAAGGAACAAGACAACTGCCCATGGCCAAGCCGTCATTTTGCAGATAAAAACGCTCTTGGAAGACAAAATATCCTGATTTGCAACACAGGTCAAGTGTTTCAATAAAGAGATCTCGTGGGATAGTCGTGTGAGGATGAATTGATGGCCAGTTGAGAGAAACTAATGAGATAACTAGGTCAAGTGGAATGTTGGTAAACAGAGAGGTGACATCAAGAGAGATCAAGATGTATTGGGGGGGATTGTTATGAGTTTTTATTTTCTCACTGAAATCAAAGGAATTTTTGACGTCGTAAGTGTTTTGGGAACTAAAAGGTTGAAGAGCGGGAAGAATGAATTTACTGAGATTGGAAGAGGGGCTATTAATGGAGGGGATGACGGGACGAATAGGGCAAAGGGTCTTATGAATTTTGGGCAGTCCATAGGCACGAGGAGGTGTACTGTGATGGTTGATAAGTCTGTAATAAGTGTTTGAATCAATGTGGCCAAGATTTTTCAATTTCTTTACTATCCGGGTAGACCATGGCACCTCGACATAGTCCGGTGCCATGGAAGACATCGATCCGACCCAAGTAGCTACACGCATCAGCTACCTCTGCAGGTCCTATGTGTACTGTGTGAGTGCCAGGAGGCGTCAGTGTAAGTGTTGTCGGTGTAGTTAGACTGGGATACCCGAGGGATGCCAAGATCCTTGAAGAAATGGCTAATCCACTTCCTCCTACGGGATATTTTTATTATTATTACTAATAATTGCAGGAGATCACGAGGAGCGGTCAATAAAAATACACTTTTTTTTAAATAATCCATAATTTTTTAAAAAAGAGTATTTTTTTTTAGCGCTCCTCGTGATCTCCTGCAATTATAACATAACGGTCGAGAATCATTATTATCATAATTACTAATACTGCAACCTACTTATATCCTTCTCTTCTCATCGATAATTGTAATCATAATTATATAGCTTTGCTTTTATACAATTTTATAGCCTAGAAACTGCAACATTATTTTATCGATAGAAGTAGAGAATATGATATTCCTCATTACTACGATCTGCAAGCCGTAACAATGTCTACTTTGTCCACCGTATGATTAATAATTTATTTTGAATTTTCATTCTCACGCAATAGAAAAGCATAAGAATAATCGGCCCGCCACCTCTTTCTTCCGTGATCTCATATTTTAGGCCTTTCCCCTGTGAAATTTTAGCAATGCTTAATAGGTATTTATGTACGTAGATAGTATCTATACAAAGTTTAAAGAAAATCGTTGGAGCCGTTTTCGAGAAAATTGCGAAAAGCTAAAGAAAAAAAAATTCTGTATAGTAGCACTTTCGGTTGGTAAATTTTGCCCAAAACCTTCATATCTGAGGCGTAATATCAAGTTTGAGCAATTTTTCGTTGTTGAAATATTCTGTTAACTTAAAGAGTCACACAAACACACACACATACATACATTCGCTAAAAATACAATTACCTTCTCTCACTCCTGGAAGGAAGAGCCAGTATTGCGATCGTGCCAGATTTTAGAATTCAGTTTTCACCAGAAATACATGATTTGAGGTTAGCTAAATACGAACAAAAATTATATATATATATATATGTGTGTGTGTGTGTGTGTGTGTGTGTGTGTGTGTGTGGGTGTGTGTGTGTGTGTACCAAGCTCAAACTTGGTATTCCATTTCGCATTAAACACGAAGATTTCAGGCAAAATCCATCACCGAGAAGCGCAACTGAATGCTTTTTTTAGTTTTTGTGTTTTTCTCAAAAACGGCTCCAACACTTTTCTTTAAACTTCGTATTCTACGGCCTCTTTAGTGTGCGGGAACATCAATTCGGGCATCAGGTAGTAAAAGTACTATCACATAAAAATTTACGCGTTTCCTAATAGGCCATAATTTATTATTTTCTTTTCTTTTCTTATGAATGGTGGCTATAGACGAGTTAAACCCAATTGTTTTACTATAATTATTAACTTTTTAAGCAGGCAATATACACATTTATCCTTATACAATACCAGGTATATTAGAGGTAAGCTTACCGTTATTATATATTTAGTTTGATTTATTTATTACTAAGATGTCTCGTCTATTTTACATATGTCTGTGTTTAATTTACATGTCATCACAGCTACCGAACTCTCAACTTTAACAACTCATTGCGCGTTACGGAATGCGAAACCAGTTCACTTTATACTAACACATGAACAAATTTAGTTCACGGTAAAACGAAATATATATAGGGAGTACTCCATTAGTCGACGAAAAGGCTTAGACTGAATCTTTCTTAATATTTTTTCGAATCTTTTCCAAAATCTAATTCAAAGTTCCTCTACAATACTAATGCTACAATTAAGACAGCTGGCCCCATCTCTTGAATGAACTCTGTACTTCTTCACCTTGCTTCTTTATAACACCTCGTAGTAATAAAATCTACACCCATAAATACCTACCACTTTTATTTGAAACATTTTCCTGGGAAAATTTATTTTAAGAGGGTTGCGGAGAGAACAATAGTGTTATAGTTTCCTCTAAATCACTAGAATCCTATACCACTAATTACTATATTTCAGTATAATATGTAGTTTTACCACCTGCATAATATTAATACAAATTAGAAGCATTGCTAGAATTCCAAATTGGAACAATATTAGTTTACTGAAAGTGCGTTTTTACTGAATAAGTTTCAGACTTTTTTGGAAGTTTCACGAAAACGTTTACAACGAATTGCTTGCAGCATAGATAGAAATCTATCACTTTTATTTGAAACATTTTTCTGATAAAATTGATTTTAAATGGTTCTGAGGAATCTGAGAGGTTAAAATTTAATTGTGTTGGTCCTTACGATGTAACCATTCTCTATCTGCCTATGTTGATAGGTTTTATATATAACTGTATTAAGAGGAGTAAGTGAAAGTCGTGTGGGTGTTTCACACCAGATTTTTTCGTACTCAGGGGACCTCAAAACAAGTATTTCCGGTGAAAACTCAATTTCGAAAAATTGACACGATCTTCCACTTACTAGCAGTAAGAGGATTATTCAGTAAAGAATTTCCGGTTAACGAATTTTGATGAAAATCTAAAGTCGGGTATGAAGGTGGTTTCTGCAAAGCTAAATAATATATCAACTTTCACACCTACATGTTTCTCGGATATTGGCATAATAGGACAAAGAATTTATATTCCTTGAATTAGAATATTTCCCCATTCCAATAGATCTCTAAACAATAAGAAATCAATTATCAAATTTCTTATTAATGTCATGCACAAAGGCAAAGGTCGATTCTGTCTAAATCAATTTTTCCAAAGAATATTTAAGATAAAAGGAATAAGGTAGATATAATATTCTTTCCAAGTTTAAAGAAAATCGTTGTAGCTTTTTTTTTTCAGCAAAGTTTCACAACTGCGTAAAGTTTCACTGCCTAAAAGAAACCTCCTTTCCTGTTGGATTCCCAGGTAGCATCCTTTTGAATATCAACTTTGAACTTCCCTTTTTTCGTATAGATTTTTTTTATTTTTATTTTTAAACACACATACATGTGGGAAATTTTAAAAATAAAATAAATTTAAAAATTTAGCAGCTTTGACAACTCACATTCTTACACCATGTATTCTTACAAATAATACCTGGTTTGCGATCATTTAGCACGCGCTGCTATAATCATTATCTGAGAATGAGTTCTATTTCGACTAACCTTTGTTTTAATCTGTTTGCCATTGTCTAATTAAAACATATAAATATAAATTTTTTTTTTTATATTTTCCAGAAACAATCAGTACCATCCACATTCAGACAGAATGATCTGAGATTACCATCATTTCAAAATGAATATATAAATTATATCGTTAAAAAAACAGATCTGAATAGAACTTCATCGTTTAATAATTTAAAAAAAATCCCAACGAATATTACAACTAATTATGCACCGTTAAAGAATAGTAGATGGTTTTATGGTGAACAAATAGCAAACCAACGAAAAACGAATGAAGCAAGAGGTAATTTCACACGTCCATCATTAAATAAAAATTCCAAGACTTTAAAAAATACAATATATTTGCCACTGTACACATATAAGAAGTTGAACTATTCCAAGAAAAAAGTGAAAAACAAGCATATTGCACCGAAAATGGAAGCGCTTTATAAGAAAATATATTATGGTAGAATAATTAACAATTACTTTTATAAAGCACTAGCTAAGGAGAAGGCAAGATCTGCAATAGAGAAAAATCTGAAAAAGCATAGGAATATAGTATTATGGCCTTCATTATATAGATACAAAGGTCCGCTGGTTAAAGAAAACTTGCAAAAAAAACTTAAAGAATCCCCGTTAAGTGAAGAAATATCTAAAAATGTAAACTCAATGACGGCACCAAATAAAATGCATTTTAAAGGCATTAAATCTGCTAAAGAGAGAACAAATTTAGAATCAACAGAATTTTTCAAAAATCTCAATGAAAACCCTAACCTAAGAGAAGTTCTAAACTTTGGAGAGTTCGCTCCAGGTCTAATTGTCAAACAAAAGCTTATTTATCGACCTTTGTATAAGCAAAAAGGTTTCCCCACTAACATTACAAAAATGAAACAAAATCTGGTAGAAGATGAAAAGACACCTACCGATCAGATAAATCTAAACAATATGAAACCAGCCAACGATACACTCAACATTAATAATGAATCTTTAAAAAATAAAGATATAGAATTTTTTGCAAAAATCAATGAGAGAAACAAAGCACCAATGAACTCGCCGCCAATTAAAAAGGCAGAAAGTATGAAGAATATCATTTCCAATCATGTAGATCCAGTTCGTGATGATTTGAGAAATCCATTCCTTTACCAGAAAAATTCAACAAGCTTAAATACTAACACAATAAAAACCAATGAAACTTCTAAATTAGAACACCATGTAAACACAATGAAACAAAATCAAAATATTCCTAATAAAATTATTAATAATGCAGAGAACATTAAACAAGCAGAAATAAATAAAAAAACAAATTTCACTAGCAACATGAAGAAAAATAGTGAAATTTTATATAAAACAGAACAGCAAATAAATGCAATAAAACAAAATCAAAATTTTGTTAATAAAACGGAAAAAATTGAATTACCGACAAATATGAACCAAATAAAAAATGAACAGAGTTTACAAAATAATGTTTCAGCAAATAAAGAAGTAAAATCTTATCCTAGAATAACCAATATCCAAAGAAATGCAAAAACATATCAGAATAAATTGAACAATACTCGTGTCCCTCTGGGTGGCCCCAGGAATGCTGGTAATGTTGGTTCTACATTCCAATCCAATCGCCAAATATTCACTTCAGCCAGAGGTAGAAATTTCGCGCAAATCAAACCATCATTATTAGGGAGTTACACTACGGTAAATAATTATTCTACTTCAACCAAAAATTTGAATAGTCGTTCTTATACAAAACTTACCAAATTTCTAAATTATTTAGGAAAATTAGTAAAAATAAATGATATATCAAAGGATTCAAACATTCCTTCATTAATAAAACCATACCCAGAGTACAGTATGTCGAAGAACAATTCGCTACTCTTGCAACGTATTGCTGAATCTGAACCAACAAAATCAACATTTTCCAACAAAGAAACAAAAGAAATTACATTAGATGAACAAACATGCAATGATTTTAGTAATAATTCAACTATTAATAAAGAACTTGAAAGCAAAGTAAATTCCAATGAACAACAGACAACTGCTACGAATCCCGTTTCAAAAGAATGTGGAAATAAGAAAGCAAAAAGAAAACTAATACTTGATGGTCCTTTAATCTGGCGGTGTGAAAAAGTTTTATTGGAACGTTATAATAAATCACAAAGGAATTTAGGATGTAAAAAAGAAATTCAACGCGGGAACACCAAGAAACCGAAAAATCTTGTTTTTTCATCAAAAGCCACGAACGAATATGATCCAATTTATTTTTGTAAAAATAAAACATCTAAGGAAAAGTTGAACTCAGATTATTTACAAAATAAATCTAACAGAATAATGCACAACATGCAAAGATCAAAGTCAGATTATAGTTTATGCAGATTTCCACATAATGAATCTAAAATAGGTTATAAATCTTCTAAGAATAATGTAGACTCCATCCGTGTTAATTATATCTGTACTGCACAAAATAAACTGCGTTTGAATAGCCCATCAAATAGTCCAACAGATTCAGAATCCTCCAATAATTTACCTAATGAAGGCAATGATAAATTATTAAATAGCATGGCTGAAAAACAAGATAAAATGAAAAACGATTGTTTGGGTAATGCGACAACATTTATATCAAATCATCAACACATTAATAATTCATCTCAATTTGGCTATTATATACCAGCATTTCCTGATCTAGTTGTACAGAGAAATAAATCTGCTGAAACAACGCCATTTTATCATAATACACCTGTTTCAAATGTAAGTAAATCAACACAAACAACGAAGCCAGCGTATAATAATCTTATGGACACAAAGAAATCAAATATATATCCAAAAAATGCTAATGGTGTCTTAAAAAATATATTGGAAAAACTATCAATAAAACATAAACAGAAATTATTTAATAAGGTTCCGCCAAGATTGCATCCAAACAAACCACATTCAGAAGCAATGACTATAAGCTCAGCAGGGATAGGATTTCCACTGAACATCAAATTTAAGCAAAAACCAAAAATCAATAAATATCAATATAATTTTCATTTAGAGCAATATCCAACATTAGAAATGAACAAAAACTTGAATTTCAATCTCTTATATAATAGAAAAATTACCGACTATACAATCACTGAATCACAGAGATTATCAGGCAATGATAAAAGCAGCAAACCAAGAGTTTTTCCGAAAATCATGTTTCCTAAGCCAATGTATAGTACTATCTCAGCAGGCATAGGACTTCCACAGAAAATCAAGATTCCACCAAACCAAACAGGTTCCAGTAAAACTCCAAAGACATGTGTAATCCCTAAGATGAAAGAGAATTTAAATTTTCACGACAAACCACAATCTTGGAAACACAATCCTCCTTTTTTAAACCATCAGAATTATTTAACTTGTAATGAAAAAAACAGTCTGGTTTCAAGAACAAAAAAACGAAATTGTTCTATTGAAAATATTATCAAACTAGGACCATTACTTATAGAAAATCAAAAGAAAAATCAAGAACTATTAACTGATGCAGTAATGAATCCAAAATATTTATATAGCGATCATTGTTTATCAGAACTATCAAAAAGTACAAATTTTATAACCAAAATGAAAAATAATAAAGAGAGAAACAAGCAATCCTCACAACTAGATTCAGTTGAACAATCACCTGAAAATTTTGAGCACAATAGTTCTTCTAAGCAACAAACCCCTCTAAATAGTACTTTAAAAGAAGAATTTTTAAAAACAAAACAATTCCCACTGTCCGTTGCTAAGATAAAAAATAGAGTCACCAAAGAGAGTAATAATAATAATAATTGTGCTTTTCAGATCAATGGGCTGCAAAAAAATAAACTACAGAACCAAAAAGTAAAGTTAAAAGAAACTAGTCCACCAAAACAAACAATTGGTAGCAAACCAAAAAATTCATGTATTGTTGTGGATAGCCAACCAATGTTATTAAGAAAAAACTTGAAGTCATTAAATACTTATAATCCTTTAGCACCTATTAGTTCTAAAAAGGAAATACGAAATAGTCATGAAAATAATGAAGAGTGTGATGAAAAATACAATGTTCATCCAGATCTGGCCCAATTGCTTAAACATCGAAATGGAATTATCCTAATTGCTGATAAAAATTATCAAAATGAAAATGAGAATACTATAAATGAATTAAAATGTGTGATACAGGATAGTGTCAATCAGAAAAATGAAGAAGAATGTAATATAGGAGAATTAGAAATAAATCATGATTCCCATCACACACTAAACGAAGAACATAAGTTTACAGAAGACTTGAAAAGAGATATTGATTCTGATCACGTACCAAATGAGGAAAATAAGTGTTCAGAGCAATTAGAAAGAGATGTTGACGAATTTTTTGAAAATAGAGAGGTTGATGAATTTTCTAAAAATTATGAATCAGTTGGAAAACATAACCTAAATGTTATGAATATGCCAGAGCAGAATTGTTTTTCATCAAATAATAATGAAGAAATCATGCGGCCAAATGAATCAGAATTAATTAACTGTGAGTTGAAAGGTGAGGAGGTTTTTGAAGTAAATGTAGGGACTCAAACTACTAACAAATTGTTTCCGATTGATGCCGGCTTAAAATTGCCAAAATTAATGCTGAATTGTGAGAAATCTTGGTACACTGACCAATTGTCTTCAAAACAAAAATTACTACTACTCCAGATTTCCAAAGAAAAACTCATTTCTAAGTAAAACAATTGAACATAATAAAAACAAAACAAAAAGAAAAAAAA